>PVKE010053462.1:0-10035 GCA_004027555.1 Craseonycteris thonglongyai | reverse complement strand
AGACTAGACCAATGCATTATTTTTTTATAAAAAATTTTTTTAATTGTTTTTTGACAGAGAGTGAGAGATACAGAGACAGAGAGAGAACTGAACTGGGGGAACTCCCAGTTCAGCACATGGTTCCGCAAGGGCCGGGGCTGGGATTCGATCCTCGGTCCCCGGCGCTGCAAAGTGAGCGCTCAACCCACTGAGCCATCCCTGCTTCCCCAAGACCAATGCATTCTTAAAGGAAAGTGGTACTCATTGATCTACAGAAAACTGTGAGGGCATTTTCGTTATAAATAACACCCAAGAGTTGCAACTGGCAGTACAGTGAATGGAACACTAAACTGCTCAGCAGTCCAACACAATGAATGTCTTGCCCAAAATGTCAGCAGCACTTATTTACCCCTGGTTGGCAAATACAGCACTAGACAATTGGGGCATGCTGCTCAGTTTCAGTGTTAAGAAGTCTGGAAAGACAGTCAACAAGGTTCAAGGTTAATTGTTACATAGTAACAATTTTAGGATGGGTTAAACTTAACAGCTCTGTGAAGTTTTTGCAATGCTGTATGTTTCTTTTCCTTTACCTCCTTCCTTAGGTAAGACTTCAGGTTTCTATGAACCTGCATCTCACTAATTATTTCTAAAATTCTTTGCTTAAACTTCTTACTATTGTGGCTTACTGGTACAGTTTCTTTTTGCTCTCCAAGATTTAACGTACGGTACATGTTTGGCAGTGGCTGTACTATTTTGGATATAACCTCGAAAGCGAAAAAGAAGCTGAAACCAGAACTTACAGATTATTTTTTAAAAGATGTTCAATGTTCCAAAATTCTTCAGTCATTTCTGAAGTATTTTCCTTTTTCTTAAATCCTAATTTCCTCATGGTTCTAATTCTATGTTCCCTATATATTATCTGGACAATAATCGTACGCATACAGGGTCAGCTAGCTCATTAAGTTTTGAATAAAAGCCTGGCTTTAATACTAGAAAATTTAAAAGCAATTCTCAATGAAGACTGGTTTCTGATTTAGAAAACTTCTATTAGACATAGCCTAAAGAGGGCCAAAAACAAATTAAACATAAACATCCATAATATACAAATGATTCACTTACCCCACAGGTAAGAGGCCTATCGTATGTAAAGTCAGTATAACATACTTGACGTTCTTTTAGTTGAGAAGACTGTCTAAAAGATTAGTATTTTTATGCAAATACTAAAGCATTCTGTAATCTCATTTTTTTATACTCAAATCAGAACGTTTATTTCAAAAAATTTGTGTTTTAGTATGTAAACATTTTACACAATGGCTGTTGAAGTGTAGTATTTTTGCATTCTATTGCAATTAAATATAACTTTCTTTGTGTTAATCATATTGACTTTCAAAAATAAATGAATATATTGGTTTTGCTGTGCCCTGTCTGCACTGGATATTAGCTCTAAAACACTTCTTCTGGGGAAAAATAGGTACCCACCTGGCTACATGTAAAATGCCTTATCAAATTTTATATTAAAAAATAGTTTTTCAACTGTTCTTTTACAATTTATACTTTCATTTGTGTAAATTATTTTTTGCTCACCTTTCTATTGAAATCCTGATGATTTTCATATGAATTATCAAGTATTTACTTAGTTATTAACTTTCAGGCTTGTTCTTCAGAGGCATTTTTGAGAAGTCTAACGCTTTTTCCTTTTTATTATAAAGATAATACATGCACTTTATAAATATTTTAGACCACAGCTAAAAGGAGAAAATGCCTATAATCCTGTCACCCCAATGTAACTACAATATGTTTGGGCATATTTTCTTATGGTCTTTTCTAAGCAAATGGATTTTAGTTTAAATCATATTGCTCTCACAATATTTTGTTTTCTTTACCTAAGGTGGGAGGATGCATATCATAAAATACTTCAAAAAGCTATAATTTTATAATGGAGTCTTAGACAAAGCTATACATATTATTTTAATTTCAGGTAGCTATCTAATCTTACTTTTCTTCTTATCACTTATTTAAATTTTCCATAACAAATATGTATTACACTTTGTAGGAGTGTTGTGAGAGTTAAAAGACAAAATGTATAAGGAATTCAACTCACCTAACAAAAGTTCCTGCAATTATGAGACCAAGAATACAATAAAGTCCTTTTGGAATAAAGACATCACAACAACTAAAGTCTACCTATACAACTTAGTATTCTACAACCTTGCTACTTTAAACATGGAACACAGACCAGGAGTATCATGCCACCTGGGAGTTTGTTAGCAATACAGACTCTCAGGCCCTACTCCAGATCTACTGAACACTCTGCATTAAAAGTGACGCTCAGTGAGCATCTCACAGCAGTGCTTCTTAAACTCGGCTACATACTTGAATTGCCTGGAAAACTTAAACAAGTACTTATACTAATAGCTCAAGTTCCGTCCCTAGAAATAATTTCACTGTCAGGAGTAAGGGATGGGAATCAAGATTTTAAAAGTCACTCTCCAAATGATTTTATTATGTAGCAAACTTTGAAAACCAATGCACCAGAAAGCAGATAGGTGGAATCCACTTCCTACCAGTGACCATCTATGCAAAGAAATACACCACAGCATTTTTAGTACCACTTTGCGACTCATTCATGATTTCTGTATATCAATTTTCCCATACCAAGACAGTGCACATAAAGCTATCATTCCTTCAAAGAACATGAAGGTTAAAGTTCTGGAAAATATTCACAAGCCACACTCTTCAATTTTGTGCTCTTCTCAAATATTCAGATTCAGAAATCACTAAGTATTAATTATATGTTCTACTAAAGACTTAGAAAGATAAGTAAATTTTGACAAAATAAAAACTAAGCCTGCAGCAGTTAACTTTTATTTCATCAACATAGGTGGTTATTTTCAAGGAAATTTTTAAGGGGAGGGTCCATACACTATGATCAAATTTTTACCTCACTTCTCTCTGGAAATAATTTTAAGCCACTAAGTAAAACAAAATATGTTCAGGTAACAGAAATAATTTTTTAAAAAACAGGAGAAAAAACTGGGTCTGAGACTATATTAAAAGAAATATTAACTAGGAGGGCATTGGCTTCAGCTTCTAAAGACTTTAAGACTGATGAAGCTATATAGACTGTAGAGTGTGCTCAGAATCCTTGTGTGCTATGTGAGCCAGGGGACAGACTTGACTTAAGCCCTAACTCATGTACCAGTGTACTCATACAGAGGTTTCCCACTGGAGTTAAACTTAGAGCTAAATGGAGCAGAATCAGGTAAGACATTGGTTCCTTGATATCTCATTTTGCCAAAGAAATCATTTACTAAATATAAATAATTTAAGTTACTAGTGGAGGTGGAATCAAAGTGGATAGCATACTGAAAACTTTGGAGTCACCAAGACATTATTTCCACTGATTTATTCAATAAACACAGGCAGAAGTAATTTTTAAAAAGCTATTGCATTAGTAGTTCGATAGAAAAAGTCTATTTTAACAAAAAGATGAAATAAAGGCAAAATAATGATTTTAACCAGATGAAGATATGTAAACAGCTCCCAAGATTACGGTATGCTTAATGCAAAATACATTCCCATTAAAATTAATTTTAAAGAGTCACAAGCTATTAGTATTGGTATCACTATCATTATTTACAATTGTTTTGGGGGGAAGCCAGGATGGCACAATGGGTTAAGAGCTCGCTTTGCAGCCCTGGGGACTGAGGATCGAATCCCAGCTCCAGCCCAAGCACACCCATATGCTGAACTGGGGTGTGCTTCCCATGCGGGAGGTCCCCATTTTGGTTCTCACCCTCCAGTTTGGCCCCTGGCTCAAGGTGACATGCCTGCCATGTGGGAGGCCCCCAGCCCAGTTCCCACCCTGTATGGCCCCCGCCCATCTGTGTGGAAAGAAATCATGTCCAAAACTGATGACATACAACCATGGAGACTGCTCTGACCCCTTGCCCTTCTACCTGTCTCTGTCAAAAATAAAATAAATCTTTAAAGAAAAAATAAAATTGTTTTGGGAGGTCTAAAAGTGCAGTTCCTGTATATATTTTGTGTATGTTTATTAGATACTTTACACTAGATACTATATATATATTATGATATTGATTATATTATTTAATTTGCAGAGACAGCTTGATAGTAGTGTTTATTTTAGAGTTGCTGTTTCATGGATTTACCTATCATGATATACTGTATAGTGACGTAGCTATTGTAGCATGATAATATGTTTTAACATATGGTAAGGCATGCCTATTTTCCCCTCCCCATTAATTAACAATTCTCAGAATTTTCTTTTTTTAAATATTTTTTTTTGTTTAAATATATTTTTACTTATTTATTTTATTTATTTTTGACAGAGAGAGAGAGAGAGAGAGACAGAGAGACAGAGAGAGAGAGACAGAGAGAGAGAGAGAGAGAGAGAGATACAGAGAGAACTGAACTGGGGGAGCTCCCAGTTCAGCATATGGTTCCGCATGGGCCGGGGCCGGGATTCGAACCTCAGTCCCCAGTGCTGCAAAGTGAGCGCTTAACCCACTGAGCCATCCCGGCTTCCCCTCAGAATTTTCTTACGGTACATATTTTTTTGAAACACTGCAGACCCATTATTTCAAGTTTCTCCAACATCTCACTGAAACTTTGACTGAAAATATATTAAACCAATAATTTAGAAATAAGCATCGTCAAAATATAGTGTTTCTCTAATTGCCTTTCTCAAAGTTTTAGTTTCTTTAGCTCACATATGAACTGTGATAAAAAAACATGGTGAATGTTTAAATTAAAAAAATTCTTTATAATAAAGAAAACGTTGCCATTAATCTCTCTTATCCCATCATTCTTGCCACTTTCTGAAGCAGTTCTAGAAGTCCTCTTTCATGAGTGTCTTTAGTTGCACCTTGATGTAGCTGCCTTGATGTCTTGAAATGATTCAAAACGTTTACCTTTCATGGTCCTTTTGGGGAAGAGCCAGAAGTATCACAGGATGCCAGATTTAGTAAGTAAGGTAGATGAGGGCATACTGTAATGCTTTTATTTTTCAGAAAACGCTATACCAGAAGCAGTAAGTGACACAGACAATTGTCATGATGGAGGATGAAACCATTTGCCCATTTCTCAGACACTTACGAAAGAGGACTTCCAGAACTGTTTCAGTAAGTGACAAGAACAATGAGATAAGTGTGTTTGAAGTGAGGAGGAGTATTTTGAGGGGGATTAATGACAATGTGTCTTTTACTATAATATTTCTAATTTAAACATTCACCGTATTTTTTATCACACCTCGTACATTTCTCATTAAGATTATTTCACGAAAGAGAAAAAAGCAGAGGAAAAAAGGAAAACTCCCTTTTCACACATAAAAAAACAAAGTTTAAGAAGGCATTCCACAGTCAAATCCAACCCTGACCTTATAAGCACATTGTAGGCCTTTCTGATCACTCACTCATTAAGTCACAAATCTTCAAATAAGAACCGTCCATCCAGTGGTTCCCTCTCAAACAGGAAAAGACTTCTATATCAGAACACAGAAGCGAGCCACGTGTAGCAAGAGGTAAACTTATTCTATGAAGACACTCTTTGTAGTAATATTGTTTCTTAATAGATTATTCAAATTCTCCCCTTATTACCTTTTCCAACGAACTCCTAACAAATTATATACTTGTTTGTAACTAACAACTTTTGAACAATTTATCCTTTATGAATTACAAATACGTAAAAAAAGTAAATAAAAAAACTCAACTTGCTCCCTGCTCTTACTTTGTTGAATTTTTCATTTTTGCAATACGCAAATCCTTACAATAATCCCAGAAGGCAATTGTGGTACGCAGCCTCTAAAATGGCCCCCAGTGATGCCATCCTCCTGGTATTTACGCCCTTGTATAATCCCCTCCTGCTAAGTACAGGATGGGCTAGTGACTTACTTCTATCAAACAGAATACTGCAAAAGTAGTAGCATTTCACTTCTGAGGTTACGGCTACTCTTGATTACTCTCTCTTACTGACTCTAAGGGAGCTCAGCTGCCATGTTGTGAGCTGCACTACAGCAAGGTTTGTATGACAAGGAACTGAAGTCTCCAGCCCAAAACCAGTGACAGCCTGTAGCATACCAACTGTCAAGTGAGTAAGCTTGGAAGCATATTTTTTGCTAGTTGAGCCTTGTGGTTGACTGAAGCCTCCATTGATACCCCACCAAAGAAAGTCTGTAGCCTTGTGAGAAAACAAGAGTTCAGCAAGATGTACCCAGATTCCTGGCCCATAGGAATTGTGAAATAAAAATGTTTACTGTTTTAAGTTGTTAAATTTTAAAATACCTTACTATATAACAATAAATAACTAATACAGTTTTTGAAAAAATTCTTATACACAGGGGATATATTCTAAGATATATAAGATGCCCGAAACTGTAGACAGTATGAATGAACCCTATATATACTGTTTTTTCCACACACACACACACACACACACTTATGATAGTTTAATTTATAAATCAGACACAGTAAGAGACTTAACAAGAACAAAATAGAACTATGACAATATACTGTAATAAGTTATATGAATGTGTTATCTTTCTCAAAATAACTTATTGTACTGTACTTACCCTTCTTGTGATATAAGATAATATGCCTATGTAATGAGATGAAGTGAGATGAATGACAAGACACTGTGACATAGTTAGGCTACTACTGACCTTTCAACAATATAGTACATCAGGAGGAGGATCAAAACAAAAGTGAATTCCTTTTTCCTTCTTCACAACTTCACGGATAGAAGACTCATTCCCACTGTAGATTTTATCAACCTCAGTATACAATTTTTTTTCTTTTCTTATTAAGTCAAGAACTTTCACTTTTTCACTTAAAGGAAGCAAGCAATTTTATGACTTCTCTTTGGTATATTTTTATATGTATGAATTGCCTTCATCACTATTCTTGAGCTCTGGAGCCATCATTAAGTAAAATAAGGGTTATGGGAGAAAAGCATGCTAGACAAAGGGTTGATTCATGTCCTAGGCTGGTCAGTGTGAGATTTCATCATGCTACTCAGAACAGTGTGCAATTTATAACTTATAAAGTGTTTATTTCTGGAATTTTCTACATAATATTTTAGGACTATAGTTGATGGCAGGTAACTGAAACCACAGAAAACAAAACCACAAATTGGGGGGTGGGGGTGGCCTGCTGTATATTCATAGTTTAATAAAGTTTATACAAAATAACATTATACCATTATTCTATTTATAAGACTTTCTATTCATATTATCAGTACTAAATCTCATAAACAATCCTAAATGGTATGTGTAAGAGCAGATACAATTCTGATTTACACCCTGTATTTAAGGGTCCTCGAATTTAATCTAATATGCTCCTTTCTATACTCAAATTATTAAATAAGTTGTTCATTCCTAGACATCTGGCTCATCTATAATATATCTTAAATTTTTTCTTCCTTTCTTAAAAAAATTTTTCCATAGGATAAGGATGCCAGAGACCTCTTAGACTGCCACAGTATCAATCTTGTGATACTTAGTATCTTCTCAATATTTATGAAACTAGCCTAAAGGAATGATTTTTAATAATCTAAGGAGTAGCCAAAAATTACAAAGCAAATGACAGTAATTGAGAGGACAACACTGAAATAATGTGCCACAAAACTCATCTACTAGCTAAAATCTATTTTTAGCTTGTTTGTATGAATTCATTCAGTTCAGTCAGTGAGCATTTAGAGTGCCAGAAACTACTTAATGTTAAATTCAATTGAGATAAATAAGATGCAGTGTACCACTGCCCCCTCTCCTCACCTATCAAGAATTACCAAGCTAGGGAAAGAAGTTAATTACAGTATATATTTAAAGAATAAAGGGAAATAAGTGGGAGGATACAGAAAGGAACAATAAATTGTGCCTAAATAACATAAGAAGAAATCACAGAAAATACAAAATTATGTTGGAACTTGAAGACTGAATAGGAATTTGCCAGGTATTCTGCCTGATATAAGAAAAATGGTAGGGAAGCCAGGATGGCTCATTGGGTTGGGCTCTTGCTTTGCAGACCTGGGGACTGAGGATCGAATCCCGGCCCCAGCCCCGGCCCACGTGGACCCATGTGCTGCTGAACTGGGAGTGCCCCCAGTTCGGTTCTCACTGGGGGGAGACCCCGGCCCAGTTCCTGCCTTGTGCCCACCTGTGGAATGAAACTATGTGGAAAAGCCAATGATGCGCAACTATGGAGACTGTTCTGGGCCCACCCCCTTCTCTCTGCCTCTCTGTCTCTCTATCTCTGTATCTCTGTATCTCTCTCTCTCTCTCTCTCTCTCTCTCTCTCTCTGTCAAAAACAATAAAAATAAATCTTAAATAAAAAGAAAAGAAAAATGGTGGCCCAAGGAAAATGACTAAGTTATGCAATACAAATGAGATCTATATGAATTTCTTCTGAAAGTTCATGGCTAAGACTAATGTTACCAGTTTTCACAACCTTATTTATTCACTGAAAAAAAAACAACCACCATATACCATATATCTGCCACTATTGCAGCACTCAAATCCTGTGTTACGAATAGAAATAAAGCAATAAACATGATATTACGTTCCTGACCTCGGGGAGCTTAGAGTCTGATTGAACTTAGGGGGATCACTTTAATTATGCCAAGTTTGAAATGCTTATAGGATTGCCCTCTCTTATCCCTTGGGCAAACCACCTTCTTTTTATGCATCAGTTTCCTGTTTTGCAAAGTGAAATAATAATATACATATATGTACCTCAAAGGACTGTAGAGAAGATTAAATAACCTGAGTAAAATATTCAGAACATTGAGCTCAATAAATATTAGCCACAATTGCTAGGAATAAGGCAATTAATGGTTTTAGTGAAGGAAGAATTCTTCTGTTTTCTAAATCATGAAGAAAGAACAGAAAGAATTCCTTTCTGTTTAGCTTCTTCTATATTCTGTACCTAAATAAAGTATAAGAAGTGATAGTGTTATCAACTAAGGCATTAAGCCACTAGTCTGTCATAAAGCGCCCCCAAAAAGGTACTGAAAACTACACCTGATCTATCAGCAAAGTCTCTGATGATACAATCTTTTGATTACTAAATGAATTTTAAACTCTGTGTATATGTGTACTTAAGAAGTAATATTCAGTAACTCAGGCAGAAAGCCTTAACTAGTTCACTTTGGTAGAAAATATTTTTTTAAATAATTAAAAATAAGAAGTTGATATAGCTGATATGCACTGAAAGGGATGTTCTGAGGGGGATGAAGAAAGAGACTTGCAGTTACTGATGAAGAAGAAAAAAAGAGGTATTCTGAAATGAAAAAATTAATGATCACAGAAAGGGTAGCTAAGGCTTAAAATTTTTTTTAAAGTGTACAAAATCAGGAGTCAAAGATGTCTTTGACCCAAGATATAGAAAGCAATCCTCTGAAGGCAGTCCATTATCAGTTATTTTAAATCTATTTAAAAATTGATTTTTAAAAGGGCACAATACCATTAAAAGTGTTGGGTGAGTTCTTTAAGCTAAATTTCTTTCTACAAAATCCTACTGTTCAAAAGTCCGCACACCAAACTTGATACAAAGGTTTTCACAGAATGAGAGATTTCCCAAGAACATTATAATACAAAAAACCAAATGATATAAAACTTCCAAAGAGGCTCAATTAAAAAGATACGCATATGTAATACATAGTAATTTTTAAATACTTATAAGGCAATCACATTACACTTGTAACTTTTTTTTAATGCTGGTAATATCTAAGGTAAAACAGAAGTCTTCAACACAGAGAATACAACTTTTACCCCCTTCTCTTTAACCTATAACTTCCTGTCCTATAATTACTCAAAGAGCTCTGCCATGACTTCCTCTTTTACTAAATTTGTCTATTAGTTTCTGGACCCAAAGCCTGACTCCATGAGTTTCAAGAGCAAACTTTCCAAAGTGAGGACACCAAGGTAATTTTTGAAACCCAACTGGGTAGATAATACAGCAATATTAAAAGAACAGGCTAATAATTCATGTGATTTCTAAAAGTAAAGACTTGAGATTTTTTTTTTTTTTTTTTTTTTTTTT
>PVKE010053461.1:0-10071 GCA_004027555.1 Craseonycteris thonglongyai | reverse complement strand
GCTTAACCCACTGAGCCATCCCGGCTTCCCCTCTTTGAGATAATTTAAATATTGTATTTCCTTGACTTGTCACACTTACTAATTATTTACTCTCTCACACTGGCCCTACAGCACGTAAAATCAAAATTATGCCACTGCAAAATATTTTATAGACTTTGGAGTAGCTCTGGAGAGTTGAAATGGACATCAGCTTATCCAAATGCCATAAAGTGTGTTTCTCTGTGGAATTTTGCAGACATACCATTCGGGTTGACTTCTAGCTCTATCACTAGCTGTGTGATATGGGATTGGTGCTCAGCCATTCTCTTATTCTGGGTCTCATCTGTGAAAAGGGTATGATAATAACAGTACCTTCTTCATTGTGCATTTAGAAGAATAAAAAATAGTTAATAAAGTCCTTTTATAGTGACTGGAATATATTAAATTCTTAATAAATATACATTTTTGTCATTTGGAGAAACTAAGGGCTTACTATTTTTCCATGCTCTAATGGGAATGGAGACTAGCTTTCTTAGTCACGTTTCTTGCACCCCCACCTTACACACACACACACCACCCTCTCTTCATGAGCTTGGTGGGCTGAGCACATTCAGGGACAAGCCTGTCCTCATAGCTATGCTGATAAACTTCCTTTGAGTGTCACATTAGAGATTTAATGTCAGTAATGCAAATAGTTATTAGCTTTCACAGCAATGCCAAACAATTTTACAAATTGTGTAGACTGCAGTTTTATAAGCTTTCCAAAGGCACATCCTAGCTCACTGAGAAAGAAGGCCTGTGACAGATTAAAAATTTATGCCATGAATAGAAGAGGAAGTAAGGACTAAAGATTTTTCATCTCTGAAAGTGTTCATGGTTCTTTGTACACAGTTAGGATTGAGAGACTACACTCTTAATATTTCAAAGTTTGAAAAATATCCCAAACTATGTCCTCAATTAATGTACTTTTGCTACACTTTGAGACCCAATTTAGCCTTCCATGGGAACTCCCAGGGCAAGTGTACAGAGGCAAAAACAAGTACTCATCCACCCAGGTGCAGATAGCACACGGTATTACCTCAAAATAATAAAGTAGAATTATCTAAAAGTGTGTTTGGTTTTATTATCACTGTGATCTGGCAATTTTAAATAATGTCAGTGAAAAACCCTTTCTTCTTGGAAATAATATTCTATTGACCCAAATGCAAAAACAAGTACAATGGTTACTGTGAACATTTTAATAATATGTACCTAAGCCTTAAATTAACACCCTGTAATATACATACACTTTAATAAATATTGCATTCCACTAGAAGTTAATTTGGAAAAATTCTAGTTTTAAAATTAACCACTGACATATGTGAACTCAGCTGCACACATTTATTTTCATAGTAAGCAGTAGGAATAAGTAAATAAAGAGATGAAAATTGTTCAGGCTTTTCTCGGTGCAGCCTTGGTCTCCCACCACTGCTATACTACATATTTCTATATTTAGAGAGCAAATAGAAATAAACAATGATAATAACTAATTGTGAAGAAAAAAAAATGGAAACTGAGTTGCTCCAATTCTGTTGTTCTAGGTGCAAATTATTCTGTGAACTTTGAAAAATTCAGTGTTTTGAAAACAGTTTTTATATCTTTTTTCTGATTTTATAAAAAATGGAATTAAAATAATTAATCTACTATTTTGTAATTATTATTATTCATTGCCATGACTAACAAAATTTATTTTTTGATAATTATGGTGATGATATATGATTATGATGATTATTATTTCATTAGGAATCATTTAAAAGACTTGGTCATATAGAGGACAAAAATGTTAAATACTTGTCTACCTTAGACATCAAATATATTTAGTATGCTCTACTTCTTAATGCCCTTTTGCCCTTGCTACTGCCCCAGATTTTCACTTCATTGGGAAGAGACTCTAGTAACTGCTGACTATAACATTTTCTCCAGTTATGTTAGTATTCCTTTAAGTAAGACAGTGTTTAGTTGTAAAAACATCCCTGAATTTTATAGAAACGAGCCCTAGTGGCTTTGACAGTCTAACCATTACTCTTCCATATTAACTGCAAAAGTAACTCCCGTGTTAATTTGTACAGAAGTGTAGATACATTTTTGCTAATACGTAATCTTGTTACTAACCATAATAATCATCCATCAAAGACCATAATGTTCTAAGACTTAATATAGTCTATTGTTCCTTACATCAAGGAATTTGCATTGTAAATAGATATAATGGAGGCATAAAGATGGTAAACGGAATGGTGCCAAATCTTGCTCTTTCATAAATAAAATGACTTTACAAACTGCATGCACACAGGTATAGAAGCATATAATACAACATGAAGTCATGCAACTAATTATTAAATGTCAGAACATAATTATCTAAAATTTGAATCATTTGTCAAATATTGTTCTTGAGGAAAAATATATACCTATCACCATGATACTGCTTTTGTTCATATGATTTTTGGAACACATATTTAGAATAAATAGAGTATGCCTTATTAATATTTTCTGTTGGTGTATGTCTTTGTGACATCTCACCATGTGGCTCCACAAAACTGGATTTGTTCTCTGAATTAGGGCATCAGTTTCTTTAAGGGAAAATCTAAGTTCCATAAATTGATGGCACATTTTTAAACCAGTGAATGTTGAAAACTCATGATCATGATTGGATACAGAACAAACTATTTGACTAGGCCTATAGTTTTCCAACTCCAGATTTTGTAGTGTAATGACTATTTTGACAATAAATAAATTTTCATTGCAAATAGGTCAAATTATGCCTGATTGTATAATAGACCCATCCATTCTTTCCATTCTTTCTGACTCACCAATCGTGAAGACAGGATGCTCTGATTCCTGAGGCCAGGAGCTATCTCTTGAGCCTCTGATGCCAGTGAGGGTACATTTGCTGGGATCTGCATCGTGAAGCTGAGATGTACAGATGCAGGAACTACATCGATGACTGCCCACGTTTTCTCAGTGTTTTTTTTTTTTTTTTGGTAATGAATGTCTGCCATATGCTGTTTTGTGCAAGGGGAAGAATGCCATTGAGTTCCACAAATATTTATAAAGTGTGTAATTACAAGAGCAAGCCTCACTTTTCAACAGGATTAGAGTATATGATAGAGTACATTCTTGCTAGAAATGCCATCCGTGTGGGTGAACTAGGAGATACAGTGGAATGAGGAGCTGCACAGGAAACATATCCACACTGATGAGTTTATGATGTGTAATTTCACGTCTGGAAGCAAGTGCTGAGTCAGAGGTTTTCCTGTGCTTGCTAACCAGACCTCTATGAGGCTCTTAGAGGGCATTCAACTATTTATTTTTTTAAGATTTATTTTATTGTTTTTGACAGAGAGAGAGAATGGGAAGGGCCCAGAGCAGTGTCCATAGTTGTACGTCATCAGTTTTCAACATGGTTTTGTTCCAAACAGGTGGGCCTGGGCCAAGCAGCATGGGAACTGGACTGGGAACCTCCCACATGGGAGGCATGCTCCCTTGAGTCAGGGGACAAACCAGGGGGTGAAAATTGAACTGGGGGCCTCCCACATGGGAGGCACCCCCCAGTTCAACATATGGGTTTACACAGGCTGGGTCCAGGATTCGATCCTCAGTGCCCAGGGCTGCAAAGCGAACACTTAACCTGCTGAGCCATTCTGGCTTCCCCTTGCACCCAGCCTTGAAGACAATGAGGCAGACTCTGCATTCTGCCTGAAGCTGTAAAGACTAAAACTCTGAACACATGTTGTAAATGTATGGGCTGCATTGCAATCACCCAGGCTTCTTTATAAAATCACAGCTCCTAGGTGCCTCATTCCAAACATAGCCGTGCATAAAAATCAGGAAGGTATAATGCACTTTAATAAACTCCATAAGTAAGTCTTGTAAATATTAATTTTTTTTGCTTTATAATACACTTCTATTTACATATCCATAATTTTATACCAATAGATGAATAAAATCATATCATGTGCTGTCTTTTTTTTCTGTACTTGTCTTTCTTTCTCCACTCTTGGATAATTTTTATTAACCACTTTGGATAAATTCTTTCATACTTTTCATCACTCTTATGTATATACACATAGATACAAGTATACAAACACTGCCTTTAATATTCGAAGTGCTTACATATGCATACAGTACAGCCATAACTTTTCAAAAATGGGGTCATATTAAATTCCAAGTTAACTGATATAACAGTGAACATTCTGATTCTGGGAGGTGGGCACATAATGCGATGCATGGGTGATGTGATGTGGACTTGTACATCCAGAAACTATCTAATTGTTACCAACCAATGTCACCCCATTAAATTTAACAATAAAAAAACAAACAAACAAACAAAACACAAAAATAACATTCTGGAACTAATTTCAATGTGTTTGTTTATGGAGTTCCCCACATCATTAATCAATTCTTGGCCAATAGCTGGGTGTCCTACAATCCAATTCAATTCTGACACTAACTGGATATAACATCAGATTCCACAGGTTAAGGACTCAGTCCAGCAAGACTGTCCTCTACTTCAGATGCCAGTTGCAAGCCCAGGTTGTTACCTGTGCTTTTGACTGGCTATAAATCAGAGGTTCCCACAATGCCCTCCTTGGTTTTGGTTAATTTGCTAGAGTGGCTCCCAGGATCCAGGGAACTGATTTACTCACTAGATTACTGGTTTATTGTAGTGAATATCAAAGGATATGAATCAATAGTTGGATGATGAGATACGTAAGTTTGAGATTCCAAATGAAGGGTCTTGTGTCATTGTGGACTTTGGGGTCTGGAACAGTAGCACGTGGAAGCATTCTGGTAATCAACTGAGAAGCTCTCTGAAAACTCTACTTAGCTACTATTCTTCAAGGTATAGAAAAGCGCTCAGAACTTCCATACTGTCTCCTGACTCTCCACTTTTTCACCAACTAGGAAGCTCTCCAAACCCTCCTTTTGAGTTTTTTTATGGAGGCTTTATTGCATAGACACTATTGAATAAATCATTAGCCATTAATGATTGAAACAACTTTCAGCTCATCCCCCTCCCTAGAGCTTAGAGGATTAGGGAGGTGGGGTTGACCATTCCAACCCTCTAATTATATGGTTAGTTCTTCTGGCAACCAACCCTATCCTTATGTAACAAAAAGTGCTTTTATTGCTCTCATCACAGGAAATTCCAAGGGTTTTAGAAGCTCCGTTCTGGAGATGGAAATGAAGATCAAATGCATATTTCTTCTTATAAATCAAAGTATCACACACTGTAATTCACTTTATAATAACTACAAAATATTTTATCATGTAGATATATAATAATTTATTCAACTATATCCCCATAGTCAATGTTTGCTTTGAGGATTACTCTGTACAATAAGATATTGATATCTTACATATTACATATATGATAAATGCCTTGAAGCAGAAGAGCTGGGTCAAAGGATACATACATTTTTAGAGATAATAGTGCCACCAAATTTCTTTTCTAAAATAACTGTGACCATAAACATTTCATTCAAAAACATACAAATAAACATTTCGGTAATATCTCTAATATCACTAGATCTTATTATTTAAAAATTTCTTCAATTCTAATAATAAAATATGAAATATTTTATTTTTCAGATGGCTGACTATTGAATTTTGGCACATTTTCATATGTTTGGTGGCCATTCGGATTTGCTTTACTATGAACTGTCTACTCATATTCTTGGACCAATTGATGACCTTTTATTATCATTCTATTTTGTCACTATAAATGTTTTACAATGAACAAATTCTAATATAAAGTTTGCCCTAGGTTGTTGTTGGTGTTGGTAGTGGTGGTATGTGTTTGTATGTGTGTGTTCTAATATAAACTTCTAGAGGCACTATTGGTTGGGGAAAGTACATGTGTTTTTTTAGGGCTCTTGACAAAGATAAATTACCCCTTAAACTGGTGTCATCAGTTTGCATTTAAGTACATTTGCAGCGCATGAGAAAGCCCACATTCCTTCACAGTCTATGATACTGGGCGTGATCTCTTCTAGTATGCTAGTTAAAAATAAAACTTTCTTCATCTAGTCTATATTTCTTACTTTTAATTTACTAGTAATGGTTAATATTTTTGTTATATTTATTAGCTATTGGTATTATGTTTATGTCTACTTAATACATACATCATAAACACTCACAAGCTCCTATATCACATATAATATCCACATATTAAAGAAATGTAACAAATTGCAACTCTGAAATGTGATTGCCTACATATATTGTAAAGTGTAATCACTTAATTTGTTCTCTGACAGTGTGAAAACTAGTAAGTTCTTTTATTTGTTTGAAACCAAGCTAGAAGAAATAATCTGCAGATTTCCAGGGCAGTTTATTTTTAGAACATCATTTGGCTCATTAAATTGTTTATGATCTTTAGCTTTTTAGCTCTTCTTTTTCACCTCTAATGAACTACATTTGAGCTGGTGTGTGATTGCTCTAATCTTCTGAATATCTATCTATGTATTTATCATCTATCTATCTATCTATCTATCTATCTATCTATCTATCTATCTATCTATCATCTATCTATCATCTATCTATTTATCTCTATCTCTTTCTGTATCTATTTATCATCTATCTATCTATCTATCTATCTATCTATCTATCTATCTATTTATCCATCTATCATCTATCTTCAATTTATCTATCTATCCATCATCTAGCTATCTCCCTGTAATCTGTCTATCATCTATCTATGATACACATATATACACATATTTATACATATATTCAGAAAAACAGAGAATATCACACTGACTTTATTATGAGTTTTAAAGATTAAAAAAAAATAAGTTAATCAGAGGAGTATCTTTCGAGCTATCAGAACTAAAAGGGCGTTTGAAGCTTTGTGTATCAGTTCCAAACTTCATTCTGTTTACTAATTCATTAGCAGTTTAAATTTGAAATGTAAAGAAGTGGTTGCATTAGAATCTTGATTTGAGAAACATGACTTGGAATGTTAATCCCAACAGGTGAGCCCGTCAGTCAGAGATTTAAATCCATAGTAATGAGCTGCTTTTGTCCTGGGTATTTGGAGGTGTTCGCACTATTCAGCCACAGGTCTTTAGTGACCTTGCTGCAGAGACTGTCAGCTTTCTTGCTTATTAGGTACAGATAAGGTAACTGCTCTGCAAAGTCTCAGAGTGGGAATGCTAATTCCATACTGTGATGTCATAATTTTAATCCAGGAGGAACCAGAGCATGACACTGAAAGATGAGTCACAGACAGACAGTCTGAGGAAGTAGGCAGCATTTTTTTGAATGTTGGTGCAGTCTTCTGTTGGACTGTGCATATGTGTGTGTCAGCTCAAGTGTAGTACCAGCTGGCAGAACCTGTCTTTTTTTCCTTACTGATTAATCCCCTCAATGTGTGTCCAGCCAGAAGAGCATACGGCGTGCACTACTACTTGATTCAACTGCTACATTTTCAGAGATTTCTTTGACTCTATGCCCAAATAGTCACGTTGAGGTAAGTGTGCCTTCTCAGTGTTCCCATAGCTTTCTGTGCCAGGTTATGTCATGTCTATTGTCTATCTTTTTGACTGGGATAAAAACTATTCTAGTGCAGAACTTTCTGTGATCTGTGTAGCCATAAAGCCTACCACAGTGCTTGCTACATGGTTATAGTACTGTAATAAAATGTGTTGAATCAAAAAAATGGTTAACAAATACAAAGACAAGTGAACATTACTTTTTTATTTTACCAAATCTTATATAAGTCTCTGGGTGTTGACCCAGGAAATTGAGTTCTCTTTAAATAACATGTTGAGTTTCAAAGGTCAGGTGCCCCGGGAAGCCTACAATGAGATGGAGATCAACATGCAAAAGTTTTATAAAGGAATAGTCTCTAGATCAACACTTGTTGGGCAAATGAAGGAAGGAGGAAGGAGTAGAGTAAGAAGGGGTCTTTGGTGCAGTCACAGAGACTCTGTCACTCTCTTCAGGAGTTCATCTGTGAAAGCTCTGCATTGCAGTGCTCGGTTGGCCCATGCTTCCAGGCAGTTACTAAAATATCAGCCATTGCATGCCTGGTACATATTAATAATAAGCTCTCAATCAGTGCTTATTGAACCATCAAATCCTAAAGAGAAAAAAAATAGACAGCAAATAGCTCATTGATTTGGGGATTCCTTTTATATGAGGAGTGTTGGAAGAATTGTTAAGCAAGCCAAGACTATTCCCCTGCTCAATTCTGCCTTGCTGTATGCCAATCTTGGGTAGAATGTCATTGTCACAGCCCTAGTAGCTCTGTCTCACCTGAGGCCAGAATCACACTGTCACAAAGCCAGTTGACATTTTTTTACATTTCCTCCAACGCACTCCCACAGCTCTAGTCCCCAGTTTCACTTCTAAAAGGGAGCGGATGCTTTATCAAGCATCTGGCTTCTCTTACGTGTCTTTTGTCATCCTGTCGCTAAGTCCTGATCAGAAGAGCTACTCACTAGGAAAACTCTCTACATCATAAATTCATAATCCATTTTTCTCCATCTGTTCTGACCAACTTATGATGTTCATAATTAAAACTTTATGCAGACTTACGGCTACTGAGACAGGTTGATTCAGTGCCGGTTGTAGAGCATCATAAATCACAGCAGCTTATTGTATAATTGGGCCTTAATTATTCCATCAACATTAAGCAGGGCTAGCACGGAGTGGGTGGGGGAACTCAAAGCAGACATACTCTTTTTCAGGATCCCTGCATCACTATGCGAGGCCCTTTTAGCGTCCAACCCTTGCCCCATTGCCATTACCTCTTTTTTTGCCCCTGGTTCTCCAGTCTTCTTCAGTATGAAATTTCTTCCTATGTTTATAGGCTCCATTACACTACATTTTCACCGAGCAACTGTCTCAGCATATTTTCTTTTTCAATAACCTAGATGCCACTGTATACAGCAATAGCACCTTTCATGTGGAGGTTCACTACCTATTGTCATGGTGTACCCTGTACGTGACCTTCAGGGGCCAGTGTATGTAAATAGCATGTGTCTTGAATCCTTGCTCTTCTTTAAGAACCGTTGTTTGTAGCCAAATTAAGTGGTTTAAATACTTAACTAAATACATCATTTATAATAAATATGATTAGTATTCCTCTATGCAATTCTATATTTGAAAGAAACGCAGCATTTTTTAATTCAAAATATTATTTATTTATTAATTGCCCCTTTACCAAAATAAATGTGTTAAATTCTTCCCGAGCTTGAGCAGAGGAGAGTGTAAATGAGTTAAGAAAGTACCAAGTGATAAACCTTGAAAAACTTCTGCACTGAGTTTTTGGAGAATAGTCCTTTGTTTTGAAAGATATAGCTGAATTCTATTATATACTAATAGTAATTTTAGAGGTTAGAAAAACCCAGCCCATGCCTCAGTGGAAGAGGAGGAAATGACACTGGTCAGGAAGACAAACCTGTCCTTTCTGACAGTAGGTAAAGATTTTCCATGGTATTAACAAAGCTCTTAGGCTTGATTCATTGTTTAGGACTAACTTGAAGACCTTTTCTTTCTCTTCCCTCTCAAACAGCTAATGTAATGAGATAGACCTAGACTCAATTCAATCTTAGAGTAATATAGCTGCAATTTGACAGGTGAAGTGGTATTCCATTGTTTTATTTGAATTTTTTTATTATTAAACTGAAAGTCTTTCACATAATTTGTATATTCTCTTTTGTAAATTATCTTTTGATTGCTGGGAAATTAAAGTCATTGTTTAATTTTAATCTCATAAAATCTTTAAAAAGTCTAGCCATTAACCTTGTATTTGGCATAATCATTTTGCAAGTGTAATTTTCCAGTTTGCTGATTTTTAAAAAATGTGTTTATAATAACTTTGAAGCACAGACTTACTAAATGTTTTGTAACTAAATTTGTTGGGTTTTCACCTCGGTGAAGTCTTCCATTTTTTAAAAGAACAATCCTTCTGGAATTTGTTTTAGAATAATATGTAAAGAAAAAACATTATGTTTTTAAAGTAATTAATTTAACAGTTACAGTAGCATTTGTTAAATAATCTTTTTCTTCCCTGGTATTTATGATGATGCTTCATTTAACATACTTTAT
>PVKE010053460.1:0-10039 GCA_004027555.1 Craseonycteris thonglongyai | reverse complement strand
AGAGACAGAGAGAAGGGGGAAGGCCCAGAACAGTCTCCATAGTTGCACATCATTGGTTTTTCCACATAGTTTCATTCCACAGGTGGGCACAAGGCTGCACAGGGCAGGAACATGGCTGGGGTCTCATCCAGGTGAGAACCGAACTGGGGGCACTTCCCAATTCAGCATATGGGCCCTCATGGGCCAGGGCTGAGATTCAGTCCTGGGTCCCCGGGGCTGCGAAGTGAGCTCTTAAACCACTGAGCCATCCCGGCTTTCCCAGAAATCTTTGTTAATAGTTTTGTTAGCAGTCCAGGAAGAGATAAAAAGCTTTCAATAGTTGATTTACATCCTGGCACCAGCTACTTACTTATCTCATCAAGAGAGCAGCCCTGGCATACACATTCTAATTTCCTCATGTATTTCATGCCTATGTCTGAACTTTGGAACTCCAACAATCTGATCTCTTTTGTTCTACCCTTTTTCTCCCTAAAGTAGATGTTTCCTTGGTCTCTTCATTTAACTTAGTAGCTGTGAAAATTTTCTCCTCTCTCTTGAGTCTTTTCCAGCTTAGAGTCTCATTACACATATTGATGGCTGCCCATGAGACATTCTCTTGTCCTATAATTCTCACTGGAAGAAATGTCATGTATCTTTCGCAAGATGTAGTTCTTATCTGTTTTTAAAAACATGTAGTAGAGGACCAAATTATTTTCCCCCTCAGTAATTTGATTTCACATCTTACTTCCTGTGCCTTGCCTCAACTTGTTTACTGCTTTCATTAAAATAGTAACTACCTTGTGCTATGCTTGCTATAATATGGCTTTTTATAATGTTTTAATTTGTTAGAAAAAAAATAGAGTGATCATGTAACATTATCTCTTATGGGATGGTATCTCCAACAAAGTTTTTTCTGTTTTATTCTGAATCCTTGTTATGGAGTTCTTTCTGGAATTCCATGTCCAACATTCACAGATGGAGTAAGATGTCATATTAATGATTGGCATGCAGGTATTCGAGAAGGAGCCTCATTGGGCTCCCTCCCCCCACTCACTCCTACTTCTGTAGTCAAATCACTGCTTGTTTCTCTCTGGGGATGATCTCTGCAGGGACATGTTCTGTCAGAGCCCTGCTCTTGCTTTGCTGTCTCCCTAACCACAACCTACAGCACAGTGAGAACAGAGCTTCAAGAGGCCCTGTGCTTTTTATTTCCTTCCTTGTCCTTTTTCCTTTATTCTTTTGCAACCCCCTTTGTTTTGTTTTAGTCCCCAGATTCATCCTGATAGCCTTTCTTCTGCACGTCTCACCTTTCACCAAGTTATCCATCATCTGCCATCACCCAGTGTCATTTATTTCAATGCCTCCCTTCTCTACTTGCTCCTATAATATTTTTTAAACTTACTATTTTTCTTCTGCGTAATTCCTGGTTTTATTCCAAACACACTTCTAAGGTTAGGTCACTAGGTTTCTCTATGCAGCCCATTATGCCCTGTTTTTTAAGAAGTATTTTTAAAGTTTATCTTAATCCTAAAAACTAGCATAGACACTGTACAAAATACAGGCTTAAGACTCTAGGGCAGGGAAGCCGGGGTGGTTCAGTGGGTTAAGCACTCACTTTTCAGCGCCGGGGACCGGGTATCGAATCCCGGCCCCGGCCCGTGCGGAACCATATGCTGAACTGGGAGCTCCCCCAGTTCAGTTCTCTCTCTGTCTCTGTCTCTCTCTCCAAAATAAATAAATAAATAAATAAATAAATATTAAAAAAAAAAAAAAAAAGACTCTAGGGCTTAAATTCTCCTTGGGTCTGTCCTTTCTGTTCAGTTTGGTCATAGATAATCATGAAGTCTTCCAATAAATAGGACTGGCTGACTGGGTGCAGATTTGTAGAAGGTAATAGCAACCAATGATGGACAGGTTGAGATTTGTCAATGACTGTCTTAACTTATTTCTCAGCCTGAAATACCTGGATGGTTTATGATATGCTTAAAGTCAACTTGCTATTACTTATTCTATTCTAATTAATGTTGTATAATGTCTTGTTGATTTTCTAATACACAAGTGTTGTTCAGCAAAGGTTCCTACCCTGTAGTCTAGGGCAGTAGAGACGACTACACAGAATTTGGGCTTTAATGTCAGACAGAATTGCATTCTACAGCTTGCTTTACTGCTCAGAGCTGTATGGACAAGGGCAAGTATTCATCCCCTCTGGGACTTTGCATCTCATTATATCAAATGGGGATAATAATGTCTATTTTCAGGGATCTTAGGATCCAAACTTACTGGAAAATTTAATTTTGGGGGTTTTCCTGTTGGAAAATAAAATGGCTTAAGGGATATTTGGTGTGGTTCTAAAGAAACCTAAGTTGCAATGGCAGATGCAAAATCATTTTGGGAAACCTTGGGGGAAAAAAAACCCTAAAAACCTAAACCAGTCTTTCTCTAGAGTAGCCATTACTAAGATTCAGTGAACAGACACCTTTGGCTTCCTATAAAGAGAAATATGTTGTATTAATATAGATGAAGATGCTGAGGCAATGAACGCAATCAGTAATTCAAAATAGAAACTCTAAAGTTGCATTAGGGGACGCTGGGATGGCTCAGCAGGTTGAGCACTCGTCTTGCAGTCCCGGGGTTTGAGGATCCAGTCCCAGCCCCAGTCCCTGTGGACCCATATGCTGGGCTAGAGTGTGCCCCAATTCAGTTCTCACTGGGGTGAGACTCTGGCCCCGTTCTGCTCTGCACATCCCTGCCCCCTCCTGTGAGGTGAGACTATGTCAAAAACTAATGAGGTGAAACTGTGGAGACTGCTCTGGGTTCTCCCCTTTCTCTCTCTCTCTCTCTCAAAAACAATAAAAATAAATCTTTGAAGTTACGTCAGCAGTCACTCCTAATTTGCAGGTATTTATTTGTACTTGAACAGCTTGTCACAAAAGCAACTTGATGTGACTTCCTCAACAGTGAGTGGCCTAGAGTTAGTAATTTAACCCATTTCCCATCTGCCCCAAGAACAGCCGCAAGCGCCACCAGCATTAACTCCAAAATAACTCACAAATTACAGTCCTAAACTTACCCCCAAATTTCCAGACCTTGAAATTCACCATGTGAAAAAATATTATTAAATACTGATCATCATGTACATTTCTGTTACATTAGGATTAGAAACAAATTCTGTTTAGAAATAACTTCAACAACAGTTTTTGTATTTTATTTTCACATTGAAAACCATGTTTATGTAAAATTAAATGAACACGACAGTGAGGTACATTTTTTTTCCTAAACTGAAAAATGGTTAATAATTTTTCCCCTCAGGGCTTAAGAGACCAGGCCAGATGGTGTGATGATAGCTCTAAGGTGTTAGCACAGGGTCCAGCATATAGAAAATGCTCAAAAATTGCAGCTATGATTATGTTTAGTTAATGTAAGGGCTTCGAGGAGTTCACAAATCCCCTCTAAAATGGCATGCTGATTTTTATGCATCATGTGCATTTTTCTAAGGGTTAAATCACATATTTATTCATATTCTTACATGGTTCATACTCATTAGGCATTTAGAGATATTTTAACTTCTGTCTCAAATGTGAGATCATCTTAGAATCTCTGTTCATCCTTGAAGATGTTTGAGACTGACAGTAAATCCATGGAACTTCAGATTCAGGGTAAAGAAATGTCTATGATAAAGTGTTGTAAAAATTCAGAAGCTGACCTGGGACTGAAAAGATGTTGAGGTGTGAAGACCAGCTAATGTCTCCCGGTGTGCATCTAGAAACCCATTTTATTGTATTGTGTGCTAAGTCCAAGCTCTTTTCTTCATTGATGAGCCTTGAAGTCATTCCTTGAGAGCGGCTAATAATTGCCAGTGGTTCTGTGGTGAGTCTTACAACTTTTTTGGTGCCCTACACTATCATAAATCCCTGCCGTAGAACATTGCATAATGACTCCAGAATGTGGTGTCTTCCTTACCTTCAAAAGCTCAAATTATATAGTTCATTTATCAGTGGTCAATCCCACACTGCCAGATGGCCTTATTTCATCAGCCAAATATGTATCTGGCACTTCATACTATAATATGAGTATTTCTACTTGTAAATGGTGATGTTTATTTCTTACAAGGGTTAAACACTACTCTCCTTCCCCCACTGAAAGTGAGTTAACTTCAGAAATACATTTTCTACTCTACTGAGCACAGGCCTTGCTAAATCAGCTCATTGGTTGGGTTTTTAAACAGTGTTGCTGTCCAGGAGCTTTGTTTTTTACTCTTATTTTCTTTTTCTTTCTTTTTTTTTTAACTTTCAGTAGTAATTTTGTGACATAATACTTTTGCTGGCACCTTGATTAACTATGTTCATGCATTCCTTTACACCTCCTAAAACTGTAAATGTAATCCAACACATGGCTGTTGGAGGGAGCCCGGAAGTGGAATACTGCAAATCAGAGGTGTGGTAGGAAAGATGAGTGTGCACAGCAGATAACTGTACTTGATTAACTAGATTTAAATAGTGTCGGATGAATTTGCCAGGTGAAAATAAAAATTGTCAGTTCAGTTTAATTTCATGGTGAATCAAACAAGGAAATTAGATTCTGCTACTCTGTCAGTTTGACATCCACAGCAAGTGACAATTAGAGACGACAAGAGAACTTATATTTACTTTGAAACTCTTGGTTTTCTTATAGGCATGTAACTTTTATTTACCCTTGCCTTGCAGAAAAATGTCGCATAACAGTAGCATTAGTAGAGGTTAGAGCATTCAAGATATAGGCAGAAAGGGCAGAAGGGGCAGGTAGAGAGGCCAGAGCTGATGTTTCCAGTGTCGCATAATCAGATTGGGAGACGTACTGAAGAGGGAAAGGCCTGTGCTGTTAGGCCAGACGGGTTTAGCTCTGAATTGCAGATCATAACACAGTGGTCACACCTCTTACTTCAGTAGACAAGATTACATTAGAGCAAGTCAAGGATGGCAAGCAAGGAATGAAAGTGACTCTGACTTGTGCGGTAGCAGCCAGGCCATTCAAGTTGATTTTCAGTTTCAGGCTTTTGAGCCCACAACCAAAGCCTTGAGGACTCACATTTAAACACAAATGAATTTTCAGATGTTCTCCCCCACCACTCACATAATACAAGAAGGTGAATTTCAATTCCAAAGTAGGGTTCAAAGAGCACGGAAAAATCGGTAGAACTGAAGCATGAAATGATCTCATGGGAAGTTGCTTTCTTGATTTGCAGCAAAGTTCTTGGCAAGAGGTAGATCTCAATAACTCGAGGAAATCATTTCCCACCTGAATTAGCTCCCAAGGAAAGAGTTTCAGAGTTGACTGACTACCTTTGGATAGCAAAGATAGCATTGGGAGATAAAATAGAATGAGAGGCATAATACTGTTTCATTCAAGGAGATTGATTGAGACTAAGATATTCCCATCTTTGATTTAATGGACATAAAGTCATTTTTGAAGAATACTCCATCTTGTGAGTCAGTCACAAGAAGGCCTGGATAAGTCAACTCACACCTTTATCCAAAACTTTTTATGGACATGAGCATTCTTAGATCTCACATTCTAAAAGGACTTCTCTCCTCTCTGTCTCTATCTCTAGATGGTTAAGGAAGGACACAATTCTGACTCTAACTAGATATTTATTTTCCGACAAACTTAATAAATGTATGTTAGTAGTCAGTATGTTTCTTATTTGCATTTTCCCACATTAACCTCACATATTTTTATTGTGAAATAACCAGCACATAGTAAGGTGATGGTAGAATACAGGCACTAGTCTTCACTTTAATGACCCAGTTCCTTTCTTATGACTAGGTACTGGTAGTTAAATTAAGCAAATTGGTCCATAAGCGAGAAGCTTAGAGGTGGAGGTCTAGTGGTATGTCATGGTACCACACATGATATCACACTTATAAATGAAATATGTAGTCTTGTGTGATTGTGAATGTTTCGTGTAGTAAATACTAACTGACCACAGGAATTATACAAAGGCTGAAAAAAAGGGATGCCTGAGACTCCCAGAGACCAAGAAAGAAGATTCCCTGCACTGGAGAACTGGTGTAAGTTTGAGTGGTCATTAAACAGATAGGTCATTATGTGAGGAGTGGCTTTAGTCAATAAATAAAAGAATATGAACAGATATTTTTGTATTCTAATATTTTTGAACTAGAGAACCTGTTTGCAAGGTTTACCAAAAACTAAAATTCTGAATTAGGAAAATTTGATAGCTACATGGAGCATATCTTTTTAGTCATTGGTGATTTTGAACTTATTTCTTTAATCCAGCATGATCAAAGTTAGGCTAAAAAAAGAGAAATAAAGAATCTTGCTTAATTTGAAGGTGATGATTTTAACTGTTAATCAAATAGAACATATAGCAGTGTATATAATTGTGATAATTCATGGCTATTGATAAGTGGAGAAAGGAAAATGAATTAATAATTTCTTATCTGTTTTTCACCTTTCTTTCTACCAATTTAAAACAGGAAATGAAAGGAATGCCCAGAGCTTCAGCTATTATAAAATTTTTAGTAATTTGATTAGTGCTTCTATCAGAATTCTAGTATATGTGGAGTATACTTGTCCTGGGGTACTTGTTACATGTAAATTCCAAAAGCATCTGTTTAAAACCTTCTTCAACACTTTAAAAATGAGGTACAACAGTGATAAACAACTTGAACTAGGAATAAATTAGCAACACACAGCTCGACAGCCTTATAAAAAAATTCTCACATTTCTACATCTTGTCTTTTTAGGAGGCTAATTGACGTTAGAATATGTCATCTAAATCATAAGAGCAAGATAAATATTTATAAGTGAACAATTATGTAATATTTGAGAAATCAAGAAAGGGACTCCCCCTGTTTGGTCTTAATACTGACTGTATTCCTTAACTGCTAAATAGCTACCACCTACTTATGTAAAGTATAAGGTTATTAATCTCCATTTTGTTCTTTTCTCCTTCCTTCCTTCCTTCCTTCCTCCCTCCCTCCCTCCCTCCCTCTCTCTCTCTTTCTTTCTTTCTTCCTTTCTGCCACAGTTTTTTTTAGGGCAATTAAAGTTTTAGTGGACCATAACCTGCAGTTCTGTTTTATTGATAGCAAATACTTGAAACTGAATCTAATATATATTCTTTAGTTAATATTTTTTAGGGGTCCCTGAAGTAAAATACAAGCATAGGGCTATATGAGCTGTGCATTTAAAGAATTACTCACTTTAAATCTCTAAAGGGCATTTATTTTCAATGCTATCCTCTCCCGCCTTGAAATTGTAAAGATCCAATAGCAAAAAACAAAACAAAACAAAAAACAAGATATAAATAGACTCTGTGTGGTTTATTAAAAAGTTTCAAATTATGATTCTGACTTTTCCTAAAATAAATACATTTTACTGCTAGTATATTAATTGCCAATTGGAACAGTCTGTAGCTCAACCATAACACAATGCTATGTCTCATCACAGGCAGATACTCCATTCAATGTGCCACTGGTTAATGCAGATATTCCAAATGACTTCCTCAATACAGGAGCAGATACTGTTAAGCAGTGATTGATTTCTACAAGACCATGTGATGCCCTGTGATTTTCTAATGGTGCCAACGTGATCTACAGCATGAGTGCATACTTTGGCTAGCTCAGCAAATGCCCAGAGCAAGCATCAGAAACATCTCACCTTGCAAGGCGTTTTGTGGGGATTTTGTTCACCTTGAGAAAGGATCTACAGCTTGTGCAGAAGAGATGCTTTAAGAATCTTGTATGTGCAGTTGCTCAGGGGGAGTAAAAGGACATTTCTTTCCTTTTAAAGGTACATTATTCTTTTATGGTATTCATGTGATCATTACACCCAACAAAAAGAAGGGGAAAAGCTATGCTTTCTCTGCTTCTCTGGCACCATTGCCAATAGAGATGATAGGCACTTTTCACATATTTTGAGATTCTTTACTCATTATATAGTAGGGTTTTTCTAAGGATACACCTCAGCAGCAAGTTTCATCAATAGCAGAGCATGAACAGAATGCGTTTAGAAATCTGTGAGGTTATAACAGCAATCAACGTTTTTCAGCGATGTGCTCCAATTTTAAATAAGAATCTGGTGACTCTGTGATGTCAGGCAGCGTATTTAAATGAAAATGTTTCTTTATTGAAAATTTTATGGGCCCATTACTCGAGTCCCTGGGTACATATAAACATTATTTTAGGACAATGCAATCCAGCAGAGAGGCGGGACTGGGCCTGGAGTCACAAAATAGGTAACATTAAACACAATGGCCAGGGAGTGCACAGTCCCCTACTATCAGTGACCCAGAATCTCCCTCAGGCCAAGTTCACACTGAAGTAAATTAAGTGCTTAGGGAAGAATATGGGCATTGAAGACATACTGTATTTTTTCATATATAAAATGCCCCCATGTATAAGACCACTTCTACTTTTCTGATCCCACTTTAACAAATCTATACACTGTTGATCCCATGTTACAAGATGACCCCCAATTTTGGGTCTATAAATTTTAGACAAAACTATCATCTTATACATGGAAAATTACAGTGGTTGTGCTAAGAGGGTCTTATTTGTAACTACCATTGAAGGGAACCAACATATACCGGTATGTATTTATACAGAAAGAGTGGGCTCTGCCAAACCTTGGATGGGAGACAGACATCCCAGGTTCCAGTCCTGATTTGAACACTTAACCTCTGGGGGATTTTGACAAATCAACCCAAATATCTGAGGTTCAGATGCCTCCTTGTAATTGAAGAGACAACAGTAACAATGCCTGCTGGGTTTAGGCATACCATCCAAGGTCAATCAGATGAGGGAAAAAAATGTTGTATCTGGAAAAACTCTTTTAGCCTGATAGTGCATAGCAAGAAGAAACTGCCATTATTTATTTGATGAGGAAGACTTCAAAAGAGGCCTTCAAAATATTCTTAAAAAACAATCAAACAAACCAAAAACCCTCATAATTTGAGGCTTTAAGAACAATCTCTAAGATGAGCCTTTGGTGAAAGACCTGCCTTTATACTTTACTTGAACTAATTCTGGAAGCATACCCTGAAAGGTACACTCCACTGTTAAACAGGATGCTTGAACATCATGGCTCAGTGGTGGGGGCTGAGGGTGCTCTTTGTGCTACACAAAACTTGGCTCTAACTTGGGAAAATTGCTTACAATGAACATAGTTGTAAGTGTAAAGTTACATGTGATTCGTGTTTTATTGGAGAGGAAATCATATCTTAGGTGGTTTTTTTTGTTTTGTTTTTTTGAGGTGATTTTTACGGTTTAAAAAATGTGGAATAATACTAAAGTCAAGTAATTCATGTGAATTTTGAAAGAATCTCAGCGGTCCTATTTTAGAATTGTTTCTACTTCTGTGTGATGTGTGTGTGTATGTGCAGGTGCTTTATGGTTTATATGCAAATGGGTAATTCTGGAAGAAGACTACATAAGTGATCCAAAGTAATGAGAAATCCTAGAGATAAGTAGATGGTTTGCTGAATTATATTTAGGTGGTGTTAGCTCTTCAGCATTTAAGGGCAAGATTCTCATAAATTGGGAAGGACTAGATGCCGTCTTGGAACAATAAATATTGTTTTAAGATCACCAGTTTCTGAAATAGTTTTTAAAAATGATTGAAATGGATATTAATGTGTTTTGTAGATTTTTATTAAGGCATGGTAGCTAAGACTTGAAACCATTATAAATACAGAAGAACACACAAATAAACAGGTATTTAACATCCTTTCTTTTTTCTAAAGTGTCTTCTAATTCGAAAAGGCTATTTTCTATCTGAAAATCAATCCCACTAGTATTCAATCTTTTCATACTTTGAAGGATTAAAAGTTTATTTTGTGTTGATTTGGAGGAAGAAAACTCATCCTCACATATTACATACCCTTATTACTGAATCAACAGGCAATTTAGATGCTTTTTCTAATTCATAAACTAAATTATATAACTAACTGAAAAATTTGAATTGAGCTAGAATAATTTAGTCATCCTCAAGAAGATTTTTTTTTTTTTCCTGAGTTTCACTTACAAATCCAACAGGTTTTTAGTTAACACTGTAGTCCTGG
>PVKE010053459.1:0-10038 GCA_004027555.1 Craseonycteris thonglongyai | reverse complement strand
CCCTCCCCCCTCCTCCCCCTCCCTCTGGCAATCACCAAGCTATTGAGTGTGTCCATAGGTCTCTGTGTCTTTGTTACTTTCACTTTTATATTCCACCTATAAGTGAGGTCATGTGTGACAATGGTTCTTAATACCACTGTTGACTTTACATAGTTGAAATATTATTCTGCTATACTTGTTAAATATATTAGTACACCATTTGGTTCAGAATTTTTTTTTTCTTGTTTTCCTCCTATACACCTGGGTGTGTCTTGTAGTGTGAGAAATACAGTATATTGTCAATCTACTTATTTAGGATACCAAGAGCAAATTCCTCTTTGATCTATCCAAGAGAGCATATGTATCAAAGGACAAACAGAATTCCTAAGACAAGGGACTTGAAGCAGAAGATAAGGGAGATGGAAATGGCAGTCATCCTCCTTTTGTGCAGATATTAAGCATATCTTTCTGTAAAGCTGCATATCGCTAAAGAAAATTAGTCATAATCTGGAGGTCTCATCTGTTCTCATTAAGTAGAAAATCTGCTTCATGACTGTACTGACCAGAATCCCAACAGAAAACAGATGACCCACTTGAACTAGTACCATTCAAAGAGGGTTTATTAATCACATTGTGGATGTAGGGGGAACCACAGGCATAGTACAGAAATGTGATAGTGCTAACAGAGCTGTTAGCACCCAAGACCACAGGGAGGAGGGGCGGGAGAGTGTCTGGTAGAACTGGCTTCTTGAAAGGAGAAGAGGCCCCAAATGACACAGCTCAAGTCTCCCTTCTCTGATGAACCAATCCGCACAAACAATCTGGGACCATAAGGATGCTACCCCACAGCTCTAGTGCTAAATGCACTGCATATAGGCCCTCACGTTATTCACCTGTATCCCTATACACTTTTTCACAGGTCAACTATGTCCTGTTTTGTAATCTAGACCATAAGCTCTATGAAAGCAGAGACTACATTTCTTACCTCTATATCTCAAGCACTGCAACACCAATAATTCTAATTTTTTCTGTTTTTCCACCAAAACACATAAAACCAATGGCATTCACCTACAGGACATTCCCCAATGGCATTCAGCAGATTATGCATAATTCTCATCAGGTTCTACTTCGTCTGCCCCACTTAAGAAATCATAACAGAGTGTAGATGAGCAAGATCAGGTTGTTAAACAAATACTCTTTAATCCATTCTGACTTTTTAATGTAACTTTTTAATGCATGCAAATTTTCATGATCTGTTACCACTGACTGTTGTCTGGCAACATGCTTCACAACTGCTCTGCACACTGGGTGCCATGAGAGCACAAGTACATAAAATTCTTGATGGCGAGAAGGAGCAAGTCTTCACAAAGTGGACAGAAAGTGGAAGCATAGGCTGTCTCCACCACTTCAGACACAAATAAAGGGCCATAGAAGAGATCCCGACCCTCTGTATGCTGTAGTTGAATCTCGGAAGAGATCCCACTTTTAGAGAACCAGAAATGGGCAGCTAAACCTTGGCTTACACACTACCTAGTCCAACCCTGAATTTTCCAGTTGAAGAAACTAGAAGATGTGATCTGCTCAGGCTCATACAGGATACTAATCAAGGTATATTGGAACCAAGAATTAAAGCAAAGATATTCAAGAGGAAACAATGGCAACAACAAAACTCTTTCCTTACCTGGAAACAAATGAATTCCCTAGTATTTAATGAGTGTGGATATTTACCGAGTGTGTCTATTTTGGACCAGGTAATGGGGGTACACAGTAAACAAAAAACGAAAAAGGGCTTGCTCTCCAATGGAGGCAGCATTTTATCTAGTTTACGTCTGACTTTCTGATAAGGTGATGTCTGAGCAGAATAGGGAGGGAGGGAGTCATGTGGGTCCCTACGGCAAGAGTGTGTCAGGCAGGTGCAGGAGCCAGAGAAGCATGTGCTCACAAGGCACGTTCCAGGGAAGGCCGCTGTCACTGGCCTGGAGGAGTAGCAAGGGGCTAGAGATGAGAGCAGAGATTTGGGGGTATGGGGCAGATCATGTAGGCTCATGCATTTTGTTCCAAGTGAGATGGGAAGTCAGTGAACATTTTTCAACGAACTATAATCTATGTTTTTTTAATATCTCTCTAGATAGAATGTGGAGGAGAGACTTGGCAAATCAAGGGAAGAAGCAAAGAGGGAACTATTGCAATAATCCAGGAGAATAAAATGGAGGTACTTGGAACTAGGGTGATAGACGTGAGGTGAGAAAAAGTGGTCCTATTCTGAACATATTGTGATAGTATCGCTGACAGGATTTGAGGACTGATTGGATGTCCTCAATGTGAGAGAAATGTGACTGATTGGATGTGAAATGTGAGAGAAAGAAGGGCATGACAGATAAGGCACAGATTTTTGGCCTGAGCAACTGAAAGACTGAAGTAGACATTCATGAAGAAAGAAGAATGAGAGAAGATCAGATTTGGAGAGGAAGGTCAAGAGTCTTTCTGAACATGCTAAGCTAGATCTGCCTTTTACAAATCAAAGTGGAATGTCCAGCAGGTAATGAGACAGAAGGGCGTGGAGTCCCAAAGAGAAGTTGTGAGTCATGTACACAGAGGTAGCATTTTGAGTCACAGGACACTCTGGATCAAAAATCATTTAAATGAAGCTCCCTTATAGGAAAAATGTTCAGTAATAACTTATGAAGAAGTATTTTCTGAGTAAAAATAGCAACCAGCACATTAAGTTTTATACAGCTAAAAATAGGTAAACTCCCATTGTGATGAATTCAAGGAACTTACCGATTATTTTAATGAAATAAAAGGGTGCTAAAATTAACACATGGCTAGAAACCAGGTTCCAGGTTAGGGATCTGGAGATGAAAGAATGCCAACATCCAGCTTCTGTTTAATAAACCCACAAGCAAAGGGAACTAAACCCAGCAAGGGGAAGAATGTCATGAATACACAAACACATACTTGCACATCCCCCTCTTTTTCACACTAGATGCTGGGTTTTTGTTGTATGCAGATTGCTTAAAATAACTATTTGGAACATGAAATGCCACCCAATTAGATGGTTTGTTCTTGCAGGTGAAAGTTACTTAAGAATCACTTCTATTGGAAGAACAAATCCGTGCAGAAAGCACACTATCAATTTCCCTTATTATTGGAGTGACTGTAATATAGACAACAATCACTCTATCATATTATTATTGCACATAATTGACTGAGGCCAGACGAGCAAAGCCCTGTTTGCAGAATGTAATACAACAGCCATAAGCAGTAATTTTGAAATCAGGCAGAGATGGGTCCATACCATAGCTCCACAAATTTCCAGATGTGTGACCAAGGGCAAGTTGCTTTGTCTCTCTGTATCTTGGTCTCCTCTTCTATAAAATAAAGCTATAACATCTATCTCATAGGGTTATAAGAATTGAACATGATGAGAAAAGCACAGTACTTTACACATATCTAAAAGTGGCTATTAACCATTCATACAATGGATCATCCAAAACATGGATTTAGTTTTACTGTCTAGAAAGCTTTCTTATCATGGTATTTATTGGGATGGGATTTCAATAAGAAAACATGCAAGTAACATCTCAACTGCCCATGCAGCTACCTAGTGGGTTCTCTGATGAGCTCAGACTCCTAACGGGCATTTGTAAAAGAAGAAAAGAAGGATACAAAACGGAACAAGCTGTTTTCAGGAGCAATGACCAAGTGTTTGGCAACATAACATTACAAAATGAACTGAGGTTTGAAAAGCAAAAAAATGACAAAGACAACAAAAATAATTTTAAAAAATACCTCTGTGACCAAAAAAACGTCTATGATATAAATGAAGTACTCCAAGGTACCCCTGATATTCTAATGAAAACCTACAACTTGAAATTTCAAAGATAGAATGATACTTGAAAACAAGCAACCAGAACTAGAAAAGTCAGTTCAAAGGCAGAATTTAGACAAATCTGTCTTCAATGTACTGGGGAAAGTGAGACCCTTCTGGTCTAAAAAGGTGCACATCACCTGTTCCCTTATGGGAACGCCATGTGGCAGGCTAGAAGCTTATTGCACTATGGTACTATGACGCACACAGCCAAGATTGAGAATTTGGGGGTCAGGCTTAGAAAAATCATTACACAGCGAGAATCCACTCACTATTTTGCTATGAATTCTGTATTATTGGGGTTGTCCAATTTAGAAAATAAAAATACAAGACATCCAGTTAAACTTTCATTCCAAATAAACAGCAAATAATTTTTAGCTTAAGTATGTCCCATGCAATATTTGGCAACCTTAACACTGGGATAATGGTAACTTGTCACTTTACTAGGACCTTAGGCTAGGAAGGAAGTGATTCCCCTCAACTTAGCAAAGAGCACAAGTTCTATGTGACACTTGGCTCCTTATTTGTGAGAAAGGCATTTATCATTGATCACTTTCATTGATCTAGTCGTGTTTTTCAAACACAAACACACACATACACACAAATACCCACACACAGTTCTTTAGAAAACTTTTGGTGTAGAATCCTAATATATAACACAGATTTTTTTTTTTTCTTCTAAAAGGAGGAGAAAGTCTCTGGTTGAATGCAGAAGTTAGGGTAGGAGGGAGGAAGATGGAGAATCTAGCTCTTTGCCTACTGGCTTATCCATTATCTTTGCCCTCACAGTGCCCCCAAAGGATATCCTTGAAACAAAGGGATGCTGTAGAACAGATGTAGAACATCAATCATTTCGTCAGTCCCGCCACATCTTATTTAAAAATGAATGCCTACATCAATTTAATGTAAGCCTTATCTGTACATATTCTAGTCCATGCCAGAGTTTCTTCTAGCTACAGACAATATCATCACACCCCCATAAAAGAAACACTGGAGTTCTGTTTGACTCATTTCAGTCCTTCTCTGGCCATAACCAATCTGTTGCCACAGCCTGCCGTTTCTTATTTTATAACAACTGTGCCTCTGTGACATAAAATAAGCAACTAAAAACAAAGTCACCCCAGCAATTCATCTTACCCGCATGATAATAATCCAGGAATTTAAATAAACTTCCAATGCATTAGCCGAAGTTTCCACTCATTATCTATATGTTTCCTATCACATAGACATAGCCAATGCTCTTCCCACTTCAGCCCTTCTCCCAGGCTTGGTTCAGAAGAATATTTTCATATGGGAAATAAGGAACACTGTGGTCACACAGAAGTCTTCCCCTCACCCTATTCCTATGACTATCTGCAAGGGGAGCATGTAACCTCCCACAGACCTCCCACTATTTGGTATGTTAAGGGTGTCCTGGGACATTTTATATTTATTCAAATCCTCATTGTTCTTGCCCATCACAGGGACTGGGTATTCTTGCCCAAATGCTATTTAAGAGTAACCACTTACTATGGTTTTGCCCCAACCCATTCTTTATGAAAGACCTTTTGTTTTGGAAGAAGCACCACAGAGCCATTCCTAGAGTACATGGAGGGCCTTCTAGACCAACCTAAAATGCCAACTTCAGACCAATGCCGTGGATGGCATTCTTTCACCTATGGAAATGTGCCTGTTCAGTTTGCTCACTCAAAGTTATTCACTAACAAAAAAAACAAAGCTACTAAAACTAATAAGTCAATTTAGCAAGGTTATAGGATCCAAGATCAATATTCAAAAATCAATTGTATTTCTATGTAATAGAAACAAAGAATCACAAACAGAAAAAACTAAGTACCATTTGTAATACAAGTCAAAAAAAGTGGAACAATTAGGGGTCACTCTGACAAAGACTATGCAAGACTTGCACTGAAAATGACAGAACATTGCTGAGACCAATTTTAAAAGACCTAAATAAAAGCCATATTCATGAGTTGGAAGACTCAATAATGTTAAGATGCTAATTCTCTCCAAATTGATCTAGAGAGTCAAAGCAATTCCAGTCAAAAATCCTACAAATTAACAAATTGATTCTAAAATTCATTTGAAAATGCCAAGGACAGAATATCCAAAACAACTCAGACTTAAAAAAAAAAAGTTAGAAAACTAATAGCACATAATTTCAAGACTTATAAAACTATAGTAATCAAGGCTGTGTGGTATTGGTGTAAAGATAAATAGATCAATGGAACAGAATAAAGAATTCAGGAATGGACTCATAAATATATGGATTTTTTTAAAAAGGTGCAAAGGCAATTCAGCAGAGAAAATAGTCTTTTCAACAAATACTGCTGAAAAAAATGAGATAGCCATATGCAGAAGAACTTTAATCCATTCTTCATGCTTTATAAAACAATTCACTCAGAATGGTTTATATACCTAAAACTATATGAAACTACATATAAACTATAAAACTCCTAGAAGAAAACATATGACAAAATCTTTGTGATCTTGGGTCAGAGATCAAAGATTTCTCAGATACAATACCAAAAGCATAATCTACAAGAGAAAAAAAATCAATAAATTGGACTTATCAAAATTAAAAATATCTGTTCTTTGCAAGACTGCTAGGGTCATTAAAACACAAACCACGGACTGAAAGAAAATATTTACAAATCAAATACCTTATAAAGGAGTATTACCCAGAATATAGTAGGTCTCAGTTAACCAGAACTCAAGCAACTAGCAAAATTTCAAGCAACTGGTGGGGGGGGGAAATGCTGGTTGCTTTAGTTCCCAGTTAACAGAGAGTCTACAGTATATTTAAAAGCTCTTAAAATCAACAATCGTAATGCAAGCAATCCAACTATAAACTGAACAAAATATGTGAATAGACACTTCACCAAAGAAGACATACAGATAACAAATAAGCACATGAAATGATGTTCAGCATCATTAATCATTAAGGAAATAAAATCTGAAAACACAACAATGCTACTACATTCCTATTTGAATAGCTAAAATTAAAAAGACTAAGCATACCAAAGTTAGTGAGGATGTGAAACTGGAACATTCATATACTTCCGGCGGGGGAGGGGTGTAAAATGATACAACTGCTTTGAAAACAGTTAGGCAGTTTATTAAATAACCCCATATACCTACCATATGATCCAATCATTACATTCCTAAGTATATGCCCAAGAGAACTACGTATTTAATAAAAGCCTGAGTCCATACAAAGACATGAACATGAATGTTCACAGCAGCTTTATTGCAACAGCCAAAAACAAGAAACTCAAATATTCATCATGAGATGAATAGATGCACTGTGGTATAGCCATACAATAAAATACTACTCAGTAACAAAAAGAAATGAATTATTAATACATGCAAAAATGTGAATAAATTTCAAAATAATTATTCTGAGCAGAAGGAGCCAGACAACCATCCCCACCCCCCAAAAAAGAGTACATACTGTATGATCCATTTCACATAAAATCTAGAAAGTACTAACTAATCTATAGTGACAGAAAGCAGGTCAGTGGTAGCCTGGAGAAAGTGCAATCGGAAGGATTACAAAAGGATGCAAGAAAACTTTGAGGAGTGATAGATACGTTCATTATCTCAATTATAGTGAGTTTCCCAGGTGTGTACATGCCAAAACACAACAAACTGTATACTTTAAATAGGCACAGTTTATTGTGTCAATTGTACTTTAATAAAGTTGTTCAAATAAAAATAAAAATAAATTAGGACAGGAGTTAATCATATGTGGTCTAGTCTCTGCACAGTGTCATATTTAAACAACTGTTTGGCAGCCAAAAATTAAGTGACAGCAGCCTTAATCTTTATTGGGTCTGTTAAAAACATCAAATGGAACCCAATTCATAACTGAGAGCAAAATCAATTTGTCATACCTACCACCTTATCTACTTTCCACAGATGCCCCCAAAGACTTTTTCCATCTCTCTTTAACCCCCCAAATCCCCTCTTCCTCAGCCCTGCCCAAGAAACTGACTGTGGTCTTTTCCCCATCCTTCCCCTACCTGCCTGCATGGATTCTCCAGTCACTCTGTCACTCCCTCCACCAGTACTTCTACTTCTCAGTTCTGATCTCCTCATTTTTTCTAGTTCAGCGTTTTTCTATTCTCCTAAGTAGCCTAACTAAATCCCAGAAGCCAAAAAGTAATTTTACTTGGAAGCAAAATAAGTCAGGACCAAAGAATGCTCATACATTAATGATTTTTTAATTCCAACAGCTAGGGTGGAGGGGACTGTCTTATTGTTTAAAAATACATATATGTAAGAATAAAGATTGGTTCCAATATCCTGGCTCCTCTCCACATAGAGCTCCTTTCCTATTCTGGCCTTTCCTCCACAGGTCCACTTCATTCAGTCTTCTGATTCTGACCCTAAATTGCATCCCTAATTGCCACTCCTAGGGCACCCTTCCCATGCCCTTTTCATAACTGTGGCTATTTTGCCTCTTCCCTGAACCCCTGTTCTAAGCCACTCAAAGACAGATGATAGATTTCATCCTTTCTAAACATGTTACTGCCATATCCCCTTCTATGCATTTCTTTTGGCTTGTATATGATACAACTTCTTTAAGAATTTAAAGCCTCTACTTGTTAAACGCTTGTTCAATTGTCTGCATATAATTAATAGAATTAACCTCCCTGCCTGCATCATTGCTCTCTGTAGAAGACGGCAAAGTTAGAGGATCAGGGATCCATGTTTAATCGTGTTTTCCAGGCTTCTTGTTACGTCTCACCACTACCCCCCTCTCCCTACCCCTGGTACCTCTCTCCTGCTTCATGTAGCAACCTTATCAACCCACGTATAGTGCCTAACCCCACATCCCCAGCACACACCATTCTCTTTCTTACTCCCAAGCGTTACCCACTGCCTAAAACAGAGGTTGGTAAGCATTTTCTGAAAAAGACCAAACAGTAAATAGTTTAGGCTTTGTGTACCATATGGTCTCTGTCACAACTACTCGACTCTGACATTATAGCACAAACGCATAGACAATACCTAAATGAATGAGTGTGGTTGCGTTCCAATAAAGCCTGATTTCCAAAAACAAACAACAGGCCAGATTTGAGCTGGAGGCTGCAGTTGTCAAACCCTGGGCTAAAGCATCCTCCCTTCCCACTTGCCATAGCACTCAGCATGTTGTTCAAAAATGTTTTATCCCTTTGTTTAGTGATTCTCAGAGTAGACCTCAGTCTTCTGGAGGGCCCTTCCAGTTGCCATGAACAGACCCAGGAATGCAAGTATTCCTTTCATCCTAACAGCAAATGACACTTGCCATTATCTTTTATTTTAACTTAATGTTACCTACTAATAACCCACAAAGTGAGTCAGGAGTAGTTTATAAGTTGAACATATTAATAGAGTTTACTGAATCCGGTATTCTGTTAAAAACTCTGGCAGCCACACTTCTGGAAATACTGCAACACTTGTATTGAGCATGAGAATACAAGACAGAATTTCAGTAATTTTCAGGAAAGACAATTTGTGAATAAAGTATCGTCGATACTATCTTCAGCTGGTCAATTTTTGAGCACTGCTATTTGAGTTTTGCTTTTGAATTACAAATTAACATTAGTATAATTAATACCTTTATCAATTTAGTTTATTATGTAACATTTGTATAATCTTGCAATATAGAGTAATGCAAATTTTTCCATCTGAAGGACAGACTAGGCTAAGCTAGACTGCCTGGTTTGTATCCCACTATCACCACAGATTAGCTAGGTGACTTTGGGTAAATTATTTAACCTCTTACACCTCAGTTTCTTCACCATTAACATGGGGAGAATAATACCTATAGCACAGGAATAGTGGGAAGATTTAATGAGCCAATCCATGTAATATACTTAGACCCCATAGTTAACTGTTATTATTATTATATCAGTTTATTATTACTATGTGTATGAATAGGAATTTTGGCTTCTAATTCTCCAGTAACAAGTCTTTAAGCTATGTATATGAGTAGACACAGTTCAAGTAAAACTCAACCATAAATCTATCACTAAAGCAGATGCATCTATAATCCTACCAAAATTATTTTTTTAATATTATTATATTTTATTGTTAAATTTAATGGGGTGACATTCCTTGGCAACAATCAGACAGTTTCCCGATGTACAAGTCCACATCACATCACCCATGCATCGCATTATGTGCCCACCTCCCAGTATCAG
>PVKE010053458.1:0-10042 GCA_004027555.1 Craseonycteris thonglongyai | reverse complement strand
CTACTCAATGATAAGAAATGATGAAATACAGTCATTTGTGACAACATGGTTGGACCTAGAGACCATCTTATTAAGCGAAATAAGTCAGACTGAAAGAACCAGGAAACATATGACCTCACTTATAGGTGGAATATAAAACTGAAAGAAACAAGGAGACCTATGGACACACTCAATAGCTTGGTGATTGCCTGAGGGAAGGGGAGGAGAAGGGAGGGAGAGTGGGAGGGGAGGTGGGAGTGGGCACCAGCATTAGGGACACACTCAATGGTTTGGTGGTTACCTGAAGAGGGGGAAGGAGGGGGGAGGGAGAGTTGGGGTGGGGGAGGTGGGAATGGGCACTGGATATATGGTGATGAAAGGGGAGCTGATTCGGGGTGGTGGGCACATAATGCGATTCATGGGTGATGTGATGTGGACTTGTACATCTGGAAACTATCTAATTGTTACCAATCAATGTCACCCCATTAAATTTAACACACACACACACACACACACACACACAAAGGTGAAACGAAAACATACTGAATTTTCTCCAACAGCTCATGGCTCTTGCATCACTACAATGCATCAGTTCACATAGCACTGTCTATGAGACAGTTTTTAGCCAATAAATAAGTCACTGTATTGGAACACCCTCCCTGCTTAACTTATCTGGCCCCCTGTGACTTTTTTCTTTACCCAAAGAGAAAAGAAATATTGAAAGAAAGACATTTTGATGATATTCAGGACATCAAGGTTAACACGATGATGGCTCTGATTGCACTTTCAAAAAACAAGTTCTGAAGTTGCTTTGAAAGGTGAACTAGGTGCTGGAGTCAGTGCATAGCTTCCCATGGGGAATACTTCAAAGGTGACTATAGTGATATTCAGTAATGAGCTATGTAGCAGTTTTTCTAGGATGAGTTTGTGAACTTAATTGTCAGACCTCATATAAACACATATAGTTATATGTGAAATATAATTTCAAATTATATATGTACATAATCATATGTATATATCACTTGAAGTTAGAAATCCTGAGATGAAATATTGAATTATGACTCTATTACGTCCTAGTTATATGTCCTCAGGTAAATTACTTAACTTCTCTAATTTTACAGTAATATTTGTAGGAGAATAATAATATAATTTACTTACTAAGGTTATTGTGAAGATTAAATGAGAATGTATATAAAAGCTCTTAGCATACTGGTTAGTACATACTAAGTATTCTGGTGTGTGCCAGCCACTGTGATAAAAGGTTTACATACATTATCATCTATGATAATAGTTAATATTTATGTGTGTGTGTATATAATATATATATGTATCGATCATCTATCTATCTACATGTATGTACTGATATCTATCTATTTAGAGAGGGATGGGGGAGGGAAAGAGAAATGGAGAAGGGAAGAAAGAAAGGAAGGAGGAAAGGAAGGAAGAAGAGGAAGGGAAGGAGGGAAGAAGGGAAGGAAGGAAGGAAGGAAGGAAGGAAGGAAGGAAGGAAGGAAGGGTCAGAGAGACAGACAGGAAAGAACACTGTTTGGGGGTCAGATAATCTATGGATCCCACTCAGGCAAATGTTGACACATATATCATTGGCATTATTTCCAGAAACACCATGTTCTAAGTAACTGAGCTCATGAATTATGAATCTGGTCCCAGCAGTCTTTGAAACATGGTATGTGGTCTTTCATGTATAGGACAGAAGCAAATTTGTTGATGCTGGTATTCAGGGTTCTGTTGGTGAGCAGCTTCCTGCCACAGCATCATAGACAGCTGGCAATGGTGGCCAGGAAAGCAATGGAGAATAGGTCAGTAATTAAGTGACAAGTAGGCCACAGATAGATGATAGTCACCCACAAGCTACTCTTGGCCCATATTCCATAGGTTGTGTTCTCCAGCAAAAATTATAGGTTTTGGGAGAAGCAGCTGCTCATCCAAATTGAACTAATTTGAATTCATGACCAATTCTTAGTTTTGAAGAGACTTTTTGGGTTAGTAATCATAACAAAATAAGTAATTTGCATCAGTGTGACTAGAGATAAAACTTTTATTCCAGATTTTAGATGTTAGCAGCACTCTTACCATGATCAAGAATAATAAGTGTCACTAAAGTCGTATTATTCAATTTTAATATGAATCAAATTAAATAAGTGGATTTTGGTACAAGGAAACATAATCTTTCAGTGAACTTGTATTAATTATATATAGTAGGTGCCTTGCTAAGTACTTTCATGAATTGTTACTTAACCTTTTGGAGTAAGCACTACTGATAGTCCCACTTATCAGCTGAGGGAATTGAGGCTCAGACAGTTAGTAAGTGGCAAGGATCCGGGCTTCACAACTCGTTTTAAGTATGAAACTGTCTTGATTCTCTAGTATTTGTTCAACTAGGTCTTAGAAATGGGACAGGTACAAAAAATTCAATGCAAAATTTGAAAACTGCAGTTATTTTTTTGACCCCTAAACTTTACTTTTGTATTTACAAAGTAAATCTAAAATGAAAACTGAGAGCATATGTTGGAAGAAAATAAATATTTTTTAAAAATGTACATATATGTTCATAACAGTGTAAATTTAGAATAAAAGTAAAAATTGCCCTAATCAGATACTTTCTGTCAACTTCCATATATTAATATATTTTGTGGGAAAGCTGGGATGGCTCAGCGGGTTAAGCGCTCACTTTGAAGCCCCGGGGACCCAGGATCGAATCCCGGCCCCAGCCCATGCGGACCCACATGCTGAACTGGGGTGTGCCCCCAGTTCAGTTCTTGCCGGGACTTATGTGGGAGGCTCCTGGCCCAGTTCCTGCCCTATTCAGCCCTGCACCCACCTGTGGAGTGAAACTATATGGAAAACTAATGTCAACTATGGAGACTGCTCTGGGCCCCTTCTCCCTGTCTCTCTCTGTCTCTGTGTCTCTCTGTCAAAAATCAATAAAATAAATCTTAAAAATAAATATATATATTTTTTAAAGTATAATTGCTTAAATTTTAAAGTGTTACCTATAGAAGTGTATCAGAAGAGCTGGGTGCTTGTTAGGAATGTGGATATCTACTTGGGCATTACTTCACTCAAATTGAAAGGTGAGAGTGAAGTAATTTGTATTTTTAAACAAGCACCATGTGATTTTTATGCAAACTGAAGTTTGAAAAGAAATGCTTAGCTGTGTAATTCTCAAATCTGCTTGTACATTGAAGTCTCTTGGGGAAATTTAATAAAGTACAAATGTTTTGTCCCTACTAAAAAAAAAAAAAATTCTCAAAAATTTTAAGGGTAGGGTCCAGGTAATATATGTTGTTTTAAAAAGGCTTTATGTGATTGTAGAATATATAATAGAACAGGGGTTGTAGAAGCAGACATGATGGTGTTCCAGAGTAACCAACTCTTTGGTTTTCTGACTGACAGCACTGCTGATGTATTAATATTTTCATATGAACACATTGTCCATTTATACACACACATACATAAATGTACCTTTAGTGTCATATATAGTGCGACTTTACTATAAAAATGATTTATCTTTATTGCAAGAGAAAAGAGAAAAAAAATTAGAAGAAATCAGAAAGATGGAAACAAAGGACCATTATCCACAATCTTAAAAGTGACTGCTAACAATTTGAAGTTCTTCCTTTTGATCTTTACTTTTTTTTTTTTTTTTAATTTTTTAAAATATATTTTTATTTATTTATTTATTTTTGACAGGGAGAGAGAGAGATACAGAGACAGAGACAGAGAGAGACCTAAACTGGGGGAGCTCCCAGTTCAGCATATGGTTCCGCACGGGCCAGGGCCGGGATTCGATCCCTGGTCCCCAGAGCTGCAAAGTGAGCGCTTAACCCACTGAGCCATCCCGGCTTCCCCTGATCTTTACTTTTTGTGTTAACTTTTACTCAAAAGATTTTGTTAAAATATTGGCAGCATACCACATAAATGACTTTACATACTGCTATTTTATATAACACCTTTGTGAACATGTTCTCTGATTGGCTAAAAATTCTCTGAAAACAATTTGTACTGTCAATATATTCTTCCATTGATTGGAAACACCATGATACACTTATTCATTTTTCTCTGATGAATACTCTAATGGTGGTAGCTCAATATTTATAATTTATAATGATCTTTGTTATAGTAAATAACAGTTAAAGGGCATTTTATATTTCATGTTTGGTTTTTAATGTTTAAGGTAATTAGAATTTCCTAAACTCTTGTTTGCGTCTTGGGAGAGAGATAAAGAAAAGATGGTGGCTAGGAGATGCCCCCCTCCTCCTGAGTTACCATTCAGTGTGTACGCTCTGCTTGTAAAAGATCTGGAATACCATCTATATTACTAACTAGTGTCATTTTACAAGTAAAAGACAACTTTCTCATAGCTTTTAATTGAGTGTTTTTTCCCCATACCTTGTGCCTATGAGTATAACTTTCCTCAAATAATAACCTAAATAAAGACATAGTTAAGAAAGAAAAAGAGTTGACTACAAATTTTAATTATGGGTACAGGATATGAACCTGAATCCTAAATGCAGTAGTTTTGTCTATTTAGCATTATTAGGAGACCATTAAACACCTCTAGTGACAATTATCCACTATAATATTGTAGATATATATCTTTTGACACACATTGCAAATATTTCTCAGTTCATTATTTTTCTTTTAAGTTTGTTCTTTAAAAAAAAGTTTCTACTTTAAAGCTTTTTATTTTGACTCATGCAAACCGAATAATCTTTTCATAGCTTTTACCCTTAATGCCATGGAATAAGACATTGTTTCCTATTACATAATAACCTACCAGTATATTTTATTATATGATTCTTCCCAACTATTTAATAGAAAATATTTCAAAGTTAGAAAACCTGACAAAAAACTATTGTGGAAACCTATATTCCTATCATCTAGGTTCGACCATTCACAATGTACTCTACTTACATATATATATATATATATATATATATATATATATATATATATATATATATATATATATATTTTAATTGCTCTATCCATCATATTAATCTATTTTTACTCATTTCAAAGTAATCTGTAGAAATCAATTAGTTTTCCCAAATACTTCGGTACTCACACCATATATATTTGATATACATTTTGTCTTTTTATTTTTACATATGATATTCATCTCCTATGGCTGCTAAAACAAATTACGACTAACTGGGTGATTTTAAACAACACATTTATTCTCTTACAGCTCTGGGAGCCAAAAAAAGGTGAAATTGGTTTCATGAGGCTGAAAGTGGTGGTAGAGCTAGTTCTTTCTAGAGTAGGAGAGAAGCCTTTCCATGCCTCTTCTAGCTTCTGGACTGCCTGTGTTCTCTGATTTATGATCCTTTTCTCACATCACTCCAACCTCTTTCTTGCACTGTCACTTACATTCTGTAGTCAAATTTCTCTTTGCCTTCCCCTTCCTTATAGGGACACTTGTGATTATATTTGGAGTGCACCCGGGTATTCCAGGATAATCTCTCATCTCAAGATCCTTAATTTAATCACAACTGCAAAGTCCCTTTTGCAACGTGAAGTAACATTCACAGGTTCCAAAGATTAGGACCCGGATATCTACAGGGCTATCGTTACGTCTACCAAACAAGCAAACATATACGCCATCGTTTTGTTTTGTTTTTGTTTTGTTTTTGTTTTAAATCAGCCTTAAGAAAAGGATCTGACATTTTCCAAATAATTGCCCATTACTTTAAAATACAAATACACGTAATTTTTAAATTAAGAATTCCCAAATTTAATTGAGATACTTTTATACTAAGTTCCTCATGTTTTCTCCCTATACTGAGCTCTTCTAAAGTTATCAGTTACAAAATATGGTAAAGTTTTGATTTGTTGAATCTACTTCTAGGTATTTTTATCAGCAAAATTTATTTAGAGTTGGAATACAAGGGTGAAAAAATGTGAAGATAGAACTTGGTTGCTGTAGGAAAATGGCCGTCAGTTCCTATATACTAATTTATTATCTCCCATAATGTTCACATCAAATAATTATTTTATATGAAAGTAGACTGTTTGAATTCATATGTGGAATATAAGAACAAAGTAATACCAGCTCAATTCTGTCAGATATTAAACAAGGAGCTAAGACAAATGATAATTATGGTTAGAAAATAATCCAGAAGGCTTATTTACATAAGAATCTTCATGCTAATTCTAAAAAATGAAGGACACTAAATTATGAGTTATTTCTGAGAGCTATCCTCCTTCCAGTAAAGGTAATACTTGTACTTAATAAACATTATTTTTCCCAGCTGTCTGTCTTCTGAGCAAGTATGGAATTGCTAGCACTAAATCATTTTAATTGAAACAAACTTTGGCATTATAATATACTCTTTAATCTTTGGAAACTAAACATATAACTTTGCCAAGAGAACATATTACTGGATAAATGTTCCATGTTGAATTGATCAGGCCTGTTTCTAGAGTGTGCTACCAATTAATTGGCTAAATGTTTTGTTCTGTTTTGTTTTTACAAAATAATGAATAATGTGTTTATTCCTATAGCCACACCCTAAATAAACTGACAGTTTAAGGTTTCTTTGTAATTAACACCCATAGTTTACATTAAAACTCACTGGTTTTGACAAATGTATAATGACATGTATTCACATTGTAGTATCATACAGAATAGTTTCACTAACAAAGAAATCCTGTACTTTGTCAATTCATCACATCTTCCCTGACCACTTTCCAGCACCTAGCAACCACTGGTCTTTTACTGTCTTCATAGTTTTGCCTAATCTAGAGTTTCACATAGTGAGAGTCATATAATACACAGTTTCTTCAGATTGGCTTTTTTCCACTTAATTGTATGTATTTAAGTTTCTTCCATGTTTTTTTCATGGCTTGATGTCTCATTTCCTTTTAGAGCTGAATAACATTCCATTGTCTAGATCAGGGGTCTCCAAATTTTCAGCCTGCATTAACTATCAAACAGCAGTTTGGGGGCTGACTACACACTCAAGGTCCAAATAAAAAAGAATCAAAACATAGATGTTGTTTTTAATTATTTATTTAATATTATTTTATTCAGATAAAAAGGTCTCCACGGGCTGGATGAGAGGGCCTGGTGGGCCGTATCCGGTTGTGGGCCGTAGTTTGGAGACCCCTGGTCTAGATGAATAAATAAACCATAGCTTATTTATCAACTCACCTACTGAAGGATATCTTGGTTGCTTTCAACTTTTGGTAATTATGAATAAAACTTCTATGAATATCTATGTGCAGGTTCTTGTGTGGACACAAAATTTCAACTCAATTGGGTAAATACCAAGGAGTGCAATTGCTAGATCGTATGGTAAGAGTATGTTTAGTTGTTAGAAGCTGTCAAACAGCTGTGCAAAGTGGCTTTACCATTTTGCATTCCTACCAACAATGAATGAGAGTTCCTGTTGCTGCAATTCCTCATCAACATTAGGTGTTGTCATTGTTTTTGATTTTAGCAATTTTAATAGGTGTGAGGTGGTATCTCATTGATTTAATTTACAATTCCCTAATGACTCAGGATGTTGAGCATGTTTCCACATGCTTAGTTTCCATCTGTATACATTTGATGTCTGTTCACATTTTTGCCCATTTTTTAATAAAGGTGCTCATTTTCTTATTTTGAGTTTTAAGTGTTCTTTGTATAGTTTGGATAACAATCTTTTATCAGATATGTCCACTGCAATATTTTCTTCTACTCTGTGACTAATCTCATTCTCTCTCTCTTTTTTTTTAAGATTTATTTTTGTTTTTGACAGACAGAGAGAGGGAGAGAGAGAGAGAAAGAGAGATACAGAGACAGAGAGAAGTGGGGAAGGCCCAGAGCAGTCTCCATAGTTGCACATCATCGGTTTTTCCAAATAGTTTCATTCCACAGGTGGGCATGGGGCTGCACAGGGCAGGATAATCTCATTCTCTTGAGTATATGTATATATTGTGTTATATAACTGTACATATATCATTATGTTATATAACTAAAAAATCATTTAAATATCTTTCTATTACAATGATTATTTAATGTTGACTATTATGATTAGATTAATTAATTTAATTAATTTTGACTGTCAGAGGCATTTCAAAGAAATTCTTGAGAAGATTAGATGTCTTTTAATATAATAGCAATATAAACACCTTCATTTGGGTGGGTGAAGTAGAGTAGATGCGAAAATCATTGGAGTTCAGGAAGTCAAAGAAGTGTGAAACTAGGCTGCCAAAAGAGTCAACAAAATGGACGTTGGAGACACTTAGTAGATCTGGAGGCTGAGGCAAAATTTGACAAATAAGAGAGTGCTTACAATATTGATGAACAACTAAATCAAGAAAGGCTTTACCAAGGAGAGAACATTTGACCAGGCTCTCAAAGTAGAATAGAAATTCTCTATAGAGAGAGGTATAATGGTAGGTATGCTTAGGAGAGGGTACAATATATGCAAAGTTCATGGACAGGAAAAAGTATTTAGAAAATGGTGTGTAGTTTCATGGTGCTAGAGCAGAAAGAAAATATAGGTTATTTAGACAGCTTATGAAGGATCTTACATGTTACAACAAAGACTTTGGATAAATTCTGTTTAACAGCTAATACCAATAATCATTTTCTAAGGCTAAGGAATTAAAAGCTTTTATTCTTTTTGTGAAAGGAAATACCTTCCGTAATACAGGTAAGAAAGATCTCCTTATGCTCCCTCCCTGTGGGGAGACTTATGCATTACTTGGGGCCATTAAGAAGTAAATAGACTTGACCTAATTAGAGTTGTATTTTCTTTGTTTTACTGAATTCATTTAGGAATAAGTATATGTAGTTCATCTCCCATGTCTTAATGAAGAAGTGTGAAGGATGAGATAAACAAGCATTTTTTAGGGCATTGATTCCATGATATATAAGTAAGCTTTGCTATAGCAGTAAACAACCCCAATATTAGTAGCTTAAGGGGAACAACATTTATTTCTTGCTGTGATTATCTGCCACTCTCCTGGTCTCTATTGGGCTCTGTTGGACTTTACTGGCACCACTGGGCCCTGTTTAGGCCTTTTTTGAGCTCTGCTGGACTCTACTTAGTTCTACTAGGAGTAAGGTGAACAGATTTTAACATTGTAAAGCGGAACACCATTGACCGGGGGGGGCGGGGGTTCTTGATTAAAAATTTGGTCTATCTCTTGCCGTTCCCTAGCTTGTCGTGCATTCTTTCCAAAAATCAGGACTTTTTTAAAACACCGTGGGACGCGGGACAAATTGTTAAAAATCGGGACTGTCCTGCCAAAAGCGGGACGTCTGGTCACCTTAACTAGTAGGCATCTCTGAATTCTATTGGAAACTGCTGGGCTAGATTCTGCTTCATATAAATTTTGATAGCTACTTTTGAGAATATACTGTCATTACAACAGAAGGCTAGCTCAAAAGGGCAGCAGCCAAGCCATTTCGTGGTATTTAAAATTTCTGGCCAACATAGTGGAAAAGATTCTCTCCTGACCAAACTCTAGTCAGGCTCTTCCGAGCCCTTTTCTTAACTAGGCCTCCGCCTTGGCCAATGAAAACGGCACATTCTCAGTACAAGTGATTTGCTTCATCTCTCCTCTTCACACACATTAAGAGATTTGAACAAACACTAGCATAGTTTATAACAAATGAAGGCTTCAGCCTTAAGAAGACCCAAGCCCCTCCTAAAATTTCTGTCAGAGAAAGCCCAATGCTGCCAGGAAAATTTACTATTTGTTCCAGTCAAAACCTACTGATAGGCACTTAGCCTGCTGAACCCCCTCTTAGAGCTGTTACTTAAGAACATGGAAACAACCAAAATGCCCTTCGATAGATGACTGGATAAAGAAGATGTGGTACGTTTACACAATGGAATACTACTCAGCGATAAGAAATGATGAAATACAGTCATTTCTGGCAACATGGATGGACCTAGAGACCATCTTATTATTAAGCGAAATAAGTCAGACTGAAAGAATCAGGAAACATATGACCTCACTTATAGGTGGAATATAAAACCAAAAGTTACAAAGACACAGAGACCTATGGACACACTCAATAACTTGGTGATTGCCTGAGGGA
>PVKE010053457.1:0-10040 GCA_004027555.1 Craseonycteris thonglongyai | reverse complement strand
AAAAAAAAGAAAAAGAGACCCTGTGGAAATGCTGACATTGCAGAATAGGAACCCTGGGAAGCCAGGATGGCTCAACGTGTTGAGTGCTTGCTTTGCGGCCCCGGTGTACCTAGGATTGAATGCTTGCCCCGGCCGGTGCGGACCCATATGCTAAACTGGGGTGTGCTTCCCATGCCGGAGGCTCCCAGTTCGGTTCTCACCAGGGCGAGCTTCCCTTGTGGGAGGCCCCCCGTTCAGCCCCGGCTGGAGGGGGCATGCTTCCCATGTGGGAGGCCCCCCAACCCGGTTCCAGCCCTGTGTGGCCCCTCGCCCACCTGTGTGGAACAAAACCTGATGACAACCATGGAGACTGCTCTGTGCCCTGCCCCTTCTCTGTCTCCCTCTGTAACTGTCTCTTTGTCTATCAAAAATAATAAAATGAATCTTAAAAAAAAAAGGAATTCCATGAAAAAGAATCTGGAGAGAACCCTGTAAAAACAAAAGAGCAACAAAACAAAATCCTCCTGGAGAAGGACCCTTTGAGAAGAGACGAGCTCCTACAGAACTGGAATCACACGAGGTAAGCTCCATGGCGATAACGATCTTGAAGATATAGGAACTCCACAGAAGATCCCAATGCGAAGGGATCCTACATCTCAGGACCCTCTAGCAGGAACCTTCTAAATGAGATCTATGGAAAACCCCAGGAAGTTGCACCTGTTGATCAGAATCCCTACTGAGTCAATTCTGTAGGTCAGGAACCTCAGAGATGGGCTCCTAACAGGCCGTAGGCAGGTAAGTCAGGCGAGGGACAGACTTAGCTTTCTCGGCCAAGCGGAACCAAAAGATCCCCGACCGTGAGCCCGGACTTGACTTCCAACCCGCAGGCAGCCCGCGCGACTACAACTCCTAGAAGGCCTAGCGGTTTCAGGCCGGCGCCCCGCCCCCTGGCGCCCGCTCAGTGCCTGCGGGCCGCGCGCAGCCCGCGCGACTACAACTCCTAGAAGGCCTAGCGGTTTCAGGCCAGCACCCCGCCCCCTGGCGCCTGCTCAGTGCCTGCGGGAATACGACCCAAGTGCCGGCTCCACCCCCGTAGCCAGCCCCACCTCCTTCCATGTCTTCCGTCCAGTTTCGGCTGCTACTCGTGGGAGAGCTGGGTGAGGTGTAGTAATCACCGCCGGGGCTCGTGTCCACGTCCTCCTCCATCGAGCCCGATTTGTGTCGCTTGCTCCTGAGAGGCGAGGGAAGAAGAGCGCAGGCCAGTTACCACAGAGACGCGGGCGGAGGCGGCGGGCTACCTTAAATTCCAGTCCTTAGGGTGTGGGCGAGAAGAGTGCTCTCGCGATAGCCTGGAAGCCTCGGCTTTTCAGCCAGTTTTAACGTCTGTTTCAATCTTCCCGTTGCTTGGATGGGCCACCTGAGGCCAGAGGCAGGGAAGGACTCAGCCGAGGTCACACAGCAAGCTAGCAGGGTGCAGACTAAAGCCCTGAAGGCCTGGTCGGTCACTTGGCCTACTGTAATCCTCAGGACAATTTGGTAGCATTATGATTCCATTTATAGATGAGGAATCCAAGGCAAACACAATGTGACCAGCTCAAGGTCACACAGCATGTGTCAGCAAGAACTGGTGGCTTTATTTGCATGGAGTCTCTCAAGGGCTGGGTCTGTAGGACTCAAGCCCAGAATAGGGTGTCAGGGCTAAAGAGGCACTTGGGGCTGGGTATTGAAGGCCAAGTAGGAATTTCCCAAGTGGACTGTGAAAACACATTCCAGGGAAAGGACTGAACCAGCTGAGGCCAGATGGAGGTGGGTGAGGAACCGTGAAATGCCCAGAGGTAGGGACCCGGACACATACCCACTGGAGGAAGTGCTGGGTAGCGTTCTTCTCATGCCAGTGCTGGCTGGATTCAGGTCATATGCCAGATGTCCCTGCAGCTCCCCTAGGGAGAAGTTGGGTCCTGTTCCTGTCACCACTGGCGCTGCAGAGAGTGACAAGAGAGAATGAGGGAGAGAGCAAGTTCCAGGACTGCTGTTGACCCTAGAGTGGTGGGGAGAGCTATCTGGGGGCAGGCAGCAGCAGGAGAACCCCTTCCCAAAACGGCCTGATACCTAATTTGGCTGAAACTGGCTTTATTCTATGGATCAGAAGACAAGACCATCAAGATAGGACAAGATCACACTGTGAGGCAGAGGCACAGCCAGAGCTGAAGGCCAAGCTTCCCAGCACTGCCCGAGGCCAGGCTCTGCTGATCTGGATGGAAGGGTGATGGTCACAGTTAAGCAGAACTCCCTGTGGTGGGATTCAAACGGGTGTCTGAGGGAATGAAACGGATTCCCCGTATTTTCATAGGGAAGACAGGGGACAGGAAGCAAAGTGGGTAGGGGAGGTAGAGCCCTCTGGGGTCCCCTCTGGGCACAGGGTAGGGGAGGCCCCAGGAAGGTGGGATGCTGGGCAGAAGGTTGTTCAGCTCTTCCACACAACATCTGGAGTCTTATTTCCTGGGAAGGAGCATGTCACCCTGATCTTGGGCTCTCCCTTGGATACTGCCCTTCCTAAGAACCTTGGCCTGGGAACAGAATGGCTGTAGAGGATGAGGCAGGGAGGGAGGGATGGGTTACTTCCTCCTCCTGAGCCTCTCCCTGAGAGCCTCTTGGAGCCTCCATCCCAAAGCCCCTTTTTCTCTCCAACACCCCTCTCCCTGTATGAGCATCTCCCCTTGCCAGGTCCCAGCCCAGCGTGGGTGGGGACACTCACTCCGGGACACTTGGATGAGCTCGGTTACACTGAACACGCCAGAGGTGACGAAGCTCTCCTGGAAGTCAGTCGCATCTGGAATGGGGAGAATGGGGGTCAGTGGATCAGTTTTCCCTCCTTGACACCTTGGGACTGCCCAGACTCCAGGGGCTGGACACAGCCCCAGCGGTCACCCCGTCCACACCCTGTAGCTCTGCAATGGGGGGCTACCCAACTAAGCCCCGCTGGTCTGATGGAGGAGTCCCTCCACTCTCACATAGCTGGAGCAGATGTTCTTTTATTAGTGTCCTAAGCCAGTCTCCCCTTCTCCGGGGAGGCCCCAGGTGGGTCCCATATCCAGCCTTTCCTTCATGCAGGGTTCCCCATGCTGCAGCAGGCTGCAAGCAGAGGCTGGACTTGGGTTCATATCTTAGCTCAGTTGCCCACTTGGCAGTGATCTGGGGTACATCCCTTCCCCTCCCTGAGCCTTGATGATCCCTAATGGGGACCACACACCCTGTTATCTGGGCAGTTGTGAGATACAAAACAAACTGCCTAGGAGGGGCAGGTTTGAATTCTTTGCATCATTCATTATCCCAGGCAACATTACTGTTTTGTATCCTCCCTCCAGACCGGGAGCTCCGTGAAGTCAGGGTTAAAATAAACCCAGCCATGTCCCCAGTGCCTAGACCAAGCCTATCAAATGGGCTTAGACCATGGACTGAATGGAGGGTCCATGGGTAGCAGTTAAAATCCTGTGTTCCCAGAACCACTTCCATCCAATGTCAAAGGAAGAGGACCCTCTTCTCTGGGCTGGGGTGATTTGTACATGGAAGTTCACAGCAGCATGATTCCCAACAACCAAAACTGGAAACACCCAAGTGTCTGTCAGTGGGTGAACGGATACACAAAATGTCCAACCATATGATGGAATATTACTCAGCCACAAAAGGAGTGAAGCACTGACACTCTAGTGAGCACATGGTGCTCAGTGAGAAAAGCCAGACACACAAGGTCACACAGTGTGATTCCATTTATATGAAACGTCCAGAACAGGCACCTCCACAGGCAGGAAGTGGGTTCCTGGTTGTCAGGGGCTGGGGGAGGGGAATGGGCAGTGACTTCTGAGAGGGACAGGGTTTCTTTTGGAGTAATGGAATGTTACTAATGGCGATGGTTGTACAACATCGTGAATCTAAATGCCATTGGATTTTTACATTTTAATATGGTTAAAAATGATCAATTTTATCTTATGTGTATTGTATCATAATACAAAAAATATAAAAAAATATTAAGTCCAGTGTGAGGTATGCCAGGCAAGGGTAAGGCAGGCAGGGTTGGGGATCCTGCTGGGAAGAGGACCTATCTTACACAAAGGGCTCGGAGAAGTCTTCACTGTGAGGGTCACACTTTACCAAGACCTTAGGATACCAGTGGATAATAGGAATACATGAGTTAAAATTTGGGAAGTGCCAAGAACAGTGCCTGGCACAGTGTTGGCTATTCTGATTAGGATGATCTTAAATATGGTGTTTCACCACCTCCCTGGGGCCACACAGTTTTCAGCGGTGCAAATGACCTGTGCAAAGGCCCTGGGGTTGGAACACAGTTGGTGAGTTGGAGGCAAACAGAACTAGAGTGGAAGGAGCGGGGAAGAATGGTCAGAAAGGAGGTGGGAGGGCCCTGTGGGAGAGTGGGGCAGGCATCTCAGCTTTGGGGGCCAGTATGTGTTGGGAGCAGTTCTTCTCCAGGCCCCCAGGGGGCAGCATGAGCCACACAGAACTCACCATGGTGCTCAGTTCCCAAGCTGTCTGAAACCCTGGATAGTCCAAGAACCTCAGACTCTCTGGCTACAAGTTTTGTGTCCACCATTTATTGAGCACTTACTATCTGTCCAGGTTCATGCTGGGAGGCTCAGAGCCACACATCCTGGGGAGGACAGGGCGGTGGTCCCCCAGTGTCCAGGGGAAGTGGCCATGGCTACTTCCTGCAGACCCAGCTGGCCAGCTGGTGTCAGCATGCCCCTCCACCCACCCCACACCGGGGTTTCCTGTTTGTGCAATGCTCGCCCAGCTCCAGCTCCATCTACAAGGGACTCCCTAGCGGGCTGGGAGGAAGTGATTTCCTCCACCAGACGCTGGAGCTCCCCACCGGACCAGGCCAAGCGCTGCTGCCCCCACTTGCCTTGAACATCTGGCTTAGAGGGAGGTGCCTGGGGATCTCAGGAGGCCACAGAGGACTTGGGTCATAGACAGACAGTTAGCAGCAGCCTGGGGGGCCTGTGAACCTTCTAGAACAAACTGGCCTCCCTGGGTGGGGCTGTGCCAGTCCTCCCCACAAGTTACCTTCACAAACTAGCTGTTTCTTCCTTCCTTTCTTTCTTTTCATCTCTCCTTCTGTGTCCCTGATGTACCACCTCTCTAGTTTCTCTTTCTCTCTTTGCTTCATTTCTGCCTCTCTCCTTTCTTTCTCTCTACAAATATTTATTGAGCACCTACTGTGTACCAGGTCCTATTCTAGGCACTGAGGACACAATAATGATTGAGACAGACAAAAATCTCTGCCCTTGAGGAGGTGACATCCTATTAGCAGAGATAAATGTGCATATGCAATTACTAAGTTTCTCTAAAGAAAATAAAACAGAAGGTGGTAATCAAACAGGAGTTGCTGAGGCAGCTTGAACTCAGGGGCTCAGGGAAGAGCTCTCTGAGAGAAGGGCATTTGAGCTGAGATGGGGTATCTGGAGGAGGAAAGCAGAGAGCTGTCCAGGCAGAGGGCACAGCCTGTGTAAAGGCCCTGGGGCAGGACTGTGCCTGGCATGCTGGAGAAACATCCAGGAGGCCCTTGTGGCTGGAGCAGAGTGAGCAAGGAAAAAAGAGGGAGGAGGTGAGGGGAGGGTGGGGAGGAACAGGTTGGTCAGGGTCTTGTGGGCCACAGGGAGGGCTTGGGCTTTTTACCCAGAGGGAGATGGTAGTAGCCCTGGAGGGCTGTGGGCAGAGGAAGGGCCAGACCTGACTCAGGTGTTTACTGGCACCCTCTGGCCAATTCAGGAGGACAGACTGTATGTGTGTATGTGTGTGTATGGTCAGAATCCATGGGGCATCAGGGCAGCAGCAGCATCCAAATAATTTCCATTTGTCAGGGCTCTGCTCCCAACCCTGTTTCAGGCAAATTCTCCCACTTTCCACCTCCCAACATCGAACTGACTTATCCTACTTGTTAAATGTTCCATGAACTTCGGGGCTCTCCAGGGTCTCTCTCGTGGCGTGAGAATCTTGGATCTCAGCATTGGGAGAACTCAGAGTTGTGGGTTCTAAGCCCAGCTCCCTGGGTGGCCTTGGGCAGGCCCCTTAACCTCTCTGAGCCTCAGTTTCCTCACTTGCAAACTGGAACAACACAGCACCTACTCCACAGTAAGGCTGTGAGGAATTAACCATTTATATGTGTGAGGTCCACACAGAGCACATGGGGGATGGTGCTCAGAAAATGATTCCCAAATAAAAAGTGGGGATGGGGCCATGTTCTCCACCCCTCACCTGCCCAGACTCACCCAACGTGATGGGCTTGCTGTCCTCCTGGTCGGAGCCCATCCCTGTCCGGGGACTGCTGCTCTGCTCTGCATCTGCAAGAGAGGGAGGAGGAATTGGTGACACTGCATGGACCTCCACCCCAAGGGAGGAGGGTGACCACTGAACATGCGAGACCCCAGGTTCTCTGCTTGGTCACGTCTCTTGGCTACTGCCCCAGAAGATCATGGACATCTGGCCAGATACCTGCAGACCCCAGTGTAGGTCCCTAGGGTGCAAGTGTAGCCATGTGTTAGAATGTGGCTACACTTGCGAGAACTTGTGGGGGGGGGAGGGGGCTGGCTTTGCTATGGGTTAGAGCTCTTCCCCCTCTGAGCATGTGTCTTCATCTATGAAATAAGGTAGTTCATTTAATCCTGCCTCAGTCCTAGGAGGTAGGAGCTATCATGCCTATCTTACTGGCATCAGGGAACTGAGGGACAGAGAGAGATGAGTCCTTAAGTCTTTGGGCTCTCCTCCCCTCGGCCTCTGCTCTTGAAATCCTGAAGGTTCAGCCCTGGGTCTTGAGGTGCCTCTCGGGGCCTCCAAAGAGGGGATAAAGGGGTGTCCCTATGCAGCTGCAACACCCTCACCCACCCGCCTGGCTTGGGGGCTCCCTCCCACCCTGGCACCCGCCCCTCCATCTTATCTAAAAATAATCAGGCTTCTTGGCAGACGGGCATAGCAGACAGATGCTGAGCTCAGCTCTATCAGCTCTGGCGGCCTGGATGGAGAGAGAGAGAGAGACCCCGACCGACCTCAGGCAAGTCACTCAACTGTTCTGAGCTGCAGTTTTCTTCCTTTTCAAATGGATGTGAGCATCACCCAGGCCTGACGGCTGCCAGGACGCAGCAAGGAGATGATACATATGAAGCACTTGGGGCATATGTGGTAATGTCTATCACATTATTATTATTTTTAAAAATCTCTAGGATGACCACAAATATGGCTCTTCATTGTTCCCATTTTATATGTTCCCTTAAAACCTTTAGACACAAAGCTGGCATTATTATTGTATCCATTTTATAGGCAAAGAAAACAGGTTAGAATGATGAAAAGGTCCCCACCCCATGCCATTTGTGCTCTGTTATGAGGGTCACAGTTGACCCTTGAACAACATGAGGGTTAGTAGGGTGGATCCCTTGTGCAGTCAAAAACCCTTGTATAATTTGACTCTCCAAAAACTTAACTAATAGCTTACTGTTGCCAGAAGACTTACTAATAATGTTAACCAATTAATACATATTTTGTATGTTATGTGTATTATATACTGTATTCTTACAATAGAATAAGCTAGAGAAAAGAAAGTGAGTTGGAAAACTACAAGAAGAGAAAATATGTTTACAGTATTTATTTTTAAAAATCTGCATATAAGTGGATCTGTGCAGGTTAAACCCATCTTGCTCAAGGGTCAGCTGTATTTCATTCATTGGTTGGTGTGGACAGCCAGACCTCCAATGCCCTGTGTGCTGTCTGGCTTCTGGGATTAGATGCCTGAGTTCCCATCTGTCTGGGAACCTCAGAGGAGGTGTGGTCATGGGGAGGTCACTTCCTCTCTGGGGGCCTCAGTTCCCTTGGGGTTGTCATGGGGATAATGATGATGATGATGCTTCCTAAAACAGTTATGAGCCCTCACTGTGTGCTTGGCACTAGGTTAGTGGCTTTGCACACACTGTGTGTTGCACACCTTCTGGCTGCTAAGATTGAGGGTGCCATAAACAGCACAAGAGCAGGGCCTGTGCAAGGCTCCACACCTGTTTCATGTCTGAGAACGGATAGGGGCAGCACTTCCTTGAATGGGTTTTGCAGCCCCAGCATGGCTGACTGGTCTGGGCATGGCTGGGCAGCAGCTTAAGGGAGTGTGCCCAGCTTGGCCCTGAGCCCTGTCGCCACTCCCGGGCTGGACAGCTAGCAGCCCCTTAGAGTTGGCCAGTCTCACTTGGATGGCCCTAAGGCTGGGCATGGGTGGCTGGGCACGGGTGGCCATTCCATTGGGAAGTACCCAGCCTGGATAGCCATCCATTGGGCTCCAGGCCTTGGGCACAGGACCCTCTTCAGGAACTGGTGCCCGCATGGACTCAGCAGGCAGCAATGCCTGGCTAGAACACAGGCACTGTCCTAAGAAGGGGGAATGTTTCTTGAGCACGACCTCTGTGATTGTGCTTTGAAACCAGGCAGACAGGGTTGTGAGTCTCAGATGCAACATCTCATCTCTGTGCCTCACTCTCCTTATCTATGAAATGGGCACAACCACAAGCATTTCCCTCGGAGGCTACTTGTCAGGGAAAAGGTGATAATGCATGCAATAAAGTGCCCCAAATAGTGGCTGGCATAGGAAGTACTTCATCAATTGTAGGAGGGGCCTTAATACTATTAATATTACTACCATCTCTGTTTGTGCCTCAGTTACTTTGTATCCATTAAAAATGATGGTGCAAGGCTATGGCTGGCTCTAGTTGGAACCTTTGTCCCTTGCTTATTCACTCTGTGATCTCAGGCCACACCAAATCTTCTGAGCTCAGTTTGCTCATCTGTAAAATGGGGGATACAATAACCCCCACCTTCCAGGGTTTGTTGGGTTGACAATCAGCTAATAATAAGTATAAAAGAATTGTCACCAACTTGACAGTCAATACATAATAGATTTGGGGAGAGATTATAAACAATACTGGGTTTTTAATTTAATTTTTGTTTCTAATTGTTCACTGCTAGTATTCAGAAATGCAATTGGTTATAGGTGGAATATAAAACTGAAAGGAACAAAGAAACAAAGACTCATGGACACAGTCAACAGTTTAGTGGTTACCTGAAGGTAAGGGGGGAGGTGGGTGGGAGAGATTGGTGGGGGGGAGTAGGGAGGGATTTTTTTTTTTTTTTCAAATACATGGTGATGGGAAGTGAGCTGATCCTGGGTGGTGAGCACATAATGTGATGTATGGACAATGTAATGTAGAATTGTACACCTGGAAGCAATGTAATTGATACCAATTAATGTCACCCCAATAAATTTAACAAAACAAAAAAAAAGAAAGAAATAAATGCAATTGGGTTTTTGTATGTTTATCTTGTATTGCAACCTTGCTGAACTCACTTCTTAGTTCTAAGAGCCTTTTTTTTGTTTATATTCCTTGGGATTTTCTAAGTAGACCACTATGTGATTTGCAAATAGGAACAGTTTTATTTCTTCCTATCCAATCTGTATGCCTCTGATTTCCTTTTCTTGCCATATTCCAATGGTTAGGACCTCCAGAGCAATACTGAGTAAAAGTGGGGAGAGCAGGTGTCCTTGTCTTGCTTCTGATCTTAGGGGAAGTCATTAATCTCCCACTACTAAGTATGATGTTAGTTGTGGGTTTCTGTAGATTGTGTTGGAGAAGTTTTTGCCTTTTTTTAAAAAAAACTTTTTATTGTTTTTGACAGAGAGAGAGACAGAGATATAGAGACAGAGAGAAGGGGGAGGGTCCAGAGCAGTCTCCATAGTTGCACATCATTAGTTTTCTACATAGCTTCATTCCACAGGTGGGCACGGGGTTGTGCAGGGAAGGAACCAGGGGGGGGGGGTCTCCCACATAGGAAGCATACCCGGAGTGGGAGCCAAACAGGGACTACGGCTGGGATTCAGTTCAGCATATGGGTCTGCATGGACTAGGGCTGGGATTCAATTCTCGGTCCCCGGGGCTGCAAGACAAGCGCTCAACCTGCTAAGCCATCCCGGCATCCCCAGTTCTAGTTCTTTTCCACAGTTCTGGGTAGTTTTTGTT
>PVKE010053456.1:0-10040 GCA_004027555.1 Craseonycteris thonglongyai | reverse complement strand
CCTGTTAATTCTAGGTAGGTTTAGAATCAAATATATAGTTAATCAATCAACCATTACATTAATACTTCTGTTACATTCAAAACTAGGTTTTAGTAATTATTGGAACAATCTGTACATATTTGGTATTTATAGTTGATTGTGGGATTTAAGGTTTTTGGCATATGAGAGAATCTAATAAATTAGACTATTTTACAACATGAAAAAAAAAAACCAAAAAAAAAAAAACTGAGCAAACGCAAAACAGGAAAACCCAAAGAAATGTACATGAAGATACATAATAATTAAATGTTCATTAAGACAAAGAAAAACCTTTGAAAGCAGCCAGACAGAAAGAATGTATTATTTTAGCTATAGCAGAAAAATTCAAATGACACCAGATTTCTCATCTGAAAGAACAAAGGCCAAAAAAATTGGCATAGTATATTTTAATACTAGGGGAAAAAAAAGTTGCCAATCCAGTGAAACTCCTCTGCAGAAATGTCTTAGTCTGAGGAAGTCAGGATGGTTCAGTGGGTTAAGCGCTCACTTTGCAGCCCTGGGGACCAAGGATCGAATCCCAGCCCCAGCCAGTGCAGACCCATATGCTGAACTAGGGAGTGCCCCCAGTTCAGTTCTCACAGGGGTGAGACCCCAGCCCATTTCCTGCCCTGAGCAGCCCCGCCCACCTGTGGAATGAAACTATGTGGAAAAACCAATGATGTGCAACTATGGAGACTGTTCTGGGCCCTCCCCCTTCTCTCTGTCTCTGACTGTATCTCTCTCTCTCTCTCTCTCTCTCTGTCAAAAACAATAAATAAATCTTTAAAAAAAAAAAAAAGAAATGTCTTAGTCCATTTGGGCTGCTAAAAACAAAATAACACAGACTGGGTGGCTTAAATTAATAAATACAAAACTTTACCTCTCACAGTTCTGGAGGCTAGAAGTCCAAGATCAGGGTCCCAGCATAGTCAGATGAAGGCCCTCTTCCTCAGATAGCAGAAAGGGGGCCTCTCTTACTACAGTATTAATCCCATTCATTAAGGCTCACCCTTCATAACCTAATAACCCCCCAAAGGCCCCAACTCCTAATATCATTGTTTTGGGCCTTAGGATTTGAACATGAATTTTAGGGGCATACATTCAGATGACAGCAAGAAACAAAGGGGACTTTTTAAAAAGCATTCTCAAAAGAAAAAAAACCTAAAAGCATGTGTCATTAGCAGCCCTACCCATAAACAAGCTGAAGGAAATTTTCCAAACAGAAGAAACTAAAGAAATATGGGTACATACAACAGATTATTTTTTCCATAAACAGTTTTATAAATCATACTTGATTACTGAAACAAAAATTATACCACCTGATACACAAGACATTATATTTCAAAGTTGGGAAGACATTGTAAAAGAGAAGTGAAGTTTTGGCACTTCAGTCAAAGTAATAAAATGTTGATACCTGTAGATTTTTATAAGTCACACATGCATAACTGTAATAACTATAACCACTAGACTCAAAAACATCATAAATAGATTTTTAACAAATTATAAAAGATATAATCCTAGAATATAATCTTCAGAAAATAAACAACAAATCATGAAATGGCATATTTAATCACTAATATATCAATTAATTACCTAAGTGCAGACGACCTAAATAAGCCAATCAACTGACTGACAGGGTAGATTTTTATAATCACCCAAATATATGCTGCTAACAAATTCTAACATACGTTGGAAGTAAAAGAATGCAAAAGCCAGAACAATTTTTTAAACAAAGCAGAGTTGCATATTAATAACATAATCAACCAATAACAGTCTAATTGACATATACAGAATATTCAACTACAAAACACACATTTCTTTTTTTTTATTATATTTTATTGTTAAATTTAATGGGGTGACATTGGTTGGTAACAATTAGGTAGCTTCCAGATGTACAAGTCAAAAAACACATTTCTTTTGAAGTATCGATGGAACATTCATCAAGACAGACCATATCTTGGCCCACAAAACAAACAACAAATTTAAAAGATCTGAAATAACAGAGTGCATTCTCTGACCCTAATGGACTCAAACAATTATAGAAATCAGTAACAGAAAGGCAACAAGGAAAATCTCTAAACACTCAAGAATAAAACACACTTCTAAAAAGTCCATGAGTCAAAGATAATTTTAAAATAGATACTTATAAGGGGATACCAGGATAGCTCAACAGGTTGGGTACTTCCCTTGCAACTGGGAGGTCCAGGGATAGAATCTCTACCCTGGCCTGTGCAAACCCATATGTTGAACTGTGGTGCAACTGGTAACCGCTAGGTGGCGGGGGAGGTTCTCACCTCCCATTCGGTAAGGTGCTGGTTAGGTTCCCACCCTTCACAAGCACCTTTGTGGAATGAAACCACTGCTCTGGGCCCTCCTCTGTTCTTCCTTTCTCTTTCACCTTCTTTCAAACAATAAAATAAAATTTTATATATGAAAATGAAAACATGTCAAAATATGTGGACTGCCGATAAAGCACTAATTAGAAAGAAATTTATACTAAATGCTTACATTAGAAATAAAATCTCAAATCAATAACTTAATTACCTGCCCCCAAGAAACTGAAAAAAAAAAAGCAAAGTATAAGCCCAAAGCAAGGAGTAGGAAGGAAATAATAAAGAGCAACACAAATCAATATTGAAATAGGGATATCACTACAGATTCACATCTAAAAAGACAGTAAGGTAACAGCATAAAACAACTTCACACTATTAAATTCAACATTTAGAAAAATACAGACCAATTTCTTAAAAGTATACTAACGAAACTAAACCAAAATAAAATCCATAATCTAAATAGTTCTTATAACCATTTAAGAAAAACAAATTCTTAAATGTAAAAGCACCCCAAGAAAAGAACTTCCAGGCACAGAAAACTTGACTGGGTAGTTCTACCAAAAATTTAATGAGCAATACTAATTATCCACAAACTCCTCCCAAAAATATTCAAGGGAACAATTTCTCAACTCATTTCATAAGCAGTCAGTATTACTGTTACCAAAATGAGATAAAGATATCACAAGAAAATGTCATGCCATTATCTCTTATAAATATACAAACAAAAATCCTCAACAAAATACTAACAAACTGAATTCACTAACACATAAAAACAATTAGCACTAAGACTAAGTGGGATTTTTATCTTTGGAATGCAAAACTGCTTTAATATTCAAAAATCAACTAATACAACTATGTTATTACATCTTATCAATAGAATAAAGGACATAAACTTTTATTTTTTTGTAGATCATCTCAGCAAATGCAGAAAAACATGTGATGAAATCCAACAAACTTATACAATAAAAATACCCAACAAATTAGAAATAGAAGAAAATTTCCTCGACTTGATTGATAAAGACTAAGAAAAAACCTGAGGCTAGCATTTCACTTAATGTGGAAATACTGAAGACCAGAAACAAGACAAAAATGTCTACTTTCAGTATTCTATTCGACACCATACTAAACACACTAGCAAGAAGAATTGGGCAAAAAATAAATAAATAAAAAGCATTCATATTGGAAAGGAAGAGGTAAAATTATATTTATTAGCAGATGACATCTTATATACCATATTTTCCGGCGTATAAGACGACCGGGCGTATAAGACAACCCCCTAATTTTACAGTTAAAACATAGGTTTAGGCCTATATTCGCTGTATAAGACTACTATTCGCTGTATAAGACTACCCCCCCGGCTGTAGTCTTATACAGCGAATATAGGCCTAAACCTATGTTTTAACTGTAAAATTAGGGGGTCGTCTTATACGCCGGAAAATACGGTACAGAAAATCCTAGAGAATCCACTAAAACTGCAATAAACAAGTTCAGCAAAGTTGCCTAGTACGAGAACATTATACAAAAATAAACTGTATTTCTATATACTAGCAATGAACAATACAATAAAATTAAGGAAGCAATGTCATTTATAAAAGCATCAAAAGGATAAAGTACATAGCATTAATTTAACAAAAGAGGTACACGATTTCTACTCTGAAAACTATAAAACATCACTGAAAGAAATCAACAAAGACCTAAACAAACAGATACCTGGTATTCACGAGTTGGAAAACTTAACATTGTTAAGATAAAAATATTTGACCAAATTTATCTGCAGATTCAACACAATGTATGTCAAAATCCCAACAGTCGTTTTTGTTGAAATTGATAAAACTGATCCTAAAATTCGTAATTGCCAGGGACACAGAATATACAACACAAACTTGAAAGAGAACAAAGTTGGAGAATGCATACTTCCTGATTTCAAAACTTACTACAAAGCTACAGTAAGTAATCAAGAGACTGTGGTAATGACATAAAGATAGACATACTGATCAAGGACTAGAACTGAGAGTCCAGAAATAAATATCTCCATTTATCATCAAATGATATTGACAGGGTAAAAGGCCAATGCAGTGGAGAAAAAAATAATCTTTTTTACAAATGGTGCTGGGACCATGCAAAAGAATGAAGCTGGACCCCTTCCTCATACTATATACAAAATTAGCTCTAACTAAAGATCTATATCTAAAAGCTAAAGCTATAAAACTCTTAGAAGAAAATATAGGAATAAATCTTTGTGACCCTACATAAGGCAAAGCCTTCTTAGATATATGACTCCAAAAATACAAGCAAGAAAAGAAAAAAACTGGTAAATGTGACTTCATGAAAACTTAAAATAGTTACAAAAGCATCAAAAAGAATAAAGTACTTAGAAAAAACTTAAGCAAGGATACAAGACTTGTTTGTATATTGAAAACTATAAAATATTGATGAAAGAAAACACAAATAAATGGAAAGATATCTCGTGTTCATGGATTGTTAAAATGTCCGTATTACACAAAACAATTTTTGGACTCAATGCAATCACTATCAAAATCCCAATCACCTTTTTTACAGAAATGGAAATACAACTCTAAAATTCAACTAGAACCTCAAATAGCCAAGACAATCTTAAAAGAACAACAGAGCTTGAGGCCTCACATTTCCTAATTTCAAAGCATATTACAAGGCTACAATAATTAAAACAGTATAGTACTAGCATAAAGACAGACATACAGACCAATGAAAGAGAACAGAGCCCAGAAACAGACCAACACATATATGGACAAACTGATCCTCAACAAAGTACCAAGAACATACGATGAGGAAAAGACAAGCTTTTCAACAAATGGTGCTGCAAAAATTGGATATCCACACCCAAAAGAATGAAAATGGACCCTTACCTTATAACAGGCATGTCCAACCTGTGGCCCAAATGGCTTTGAATGTGGCCCAACATAAATTCTTAAAACATTATGAGATTTTTTTTTTGTGATCCTTTTTTTTTTCTTAGCTCATCAGCTATCGTTAGTGTAAGTGTGGCCTAACACATACTTCTTCCAATGTGGGCCAGGGAAGCCAAAAAGCTGGGCACCACTGCCTTATACCATACACAAAAATTAACACAAAATGGATTAAAGACTTTAACATAAAACTTAAAGCTGTAAAACTCCTAAAAGAGAACATAAGCGGGAAAGGTTCATGACATTGGTCTTAGCAATGATTTATTGGATATGATACAACAATTTCACTCCTAGGTTAATCCAAGAGAACTGAACATAAATGTTCACATATAAACTTGCACATGAATGTTCATGGAAGCAATAGTCTTAAACTGATGAATGGAGAGATAAAATATAGTATTATCTACACAGAATAAAAAGAAATGGATTCATGATACATGCTACATCACATAACATTATGCTAAGTTAAATCCAGACATAAAGACCCCTTTATTGTATGATTCCACTAATATGAAATGTCCAGAATAGGCAAGTTCATAAAGAAATAAAGTAAATTACTGGCTGCTAGGAACAAGGACAAAGGAAGAGGAATTGAACAGTGACCGCTAACAGATACTGTTTCTTTCTAGGATGATGAAAATGTTCTGGAATTGATTATGGTGGTGGCTGCACAACTCTGTAAATACACTAAAACAACTGAAATGTACATTTTCAATGGGTAAATTGTATGGCTTGTACAACATATCTCAATCAAGCTGTTTAAGAAAAACTATATGATGTTTAGAATTTACTTCAAAATAATATGGGGATCTAAATAAATGGAGAGACATCCCACAGTCATAGATTAAAAAACACTAAATAAATTCTTCCCAGAGAAGTATAGGTTTATTCTATTCCTATCAAAATCTTAGCAAGATTCTTTTTTGTAGACACAGACAAGATTATTCTAAATTTATATGAAGAGGAAAAGAATTACAATAACTAAAACAATCGACTAAATGGGAAGAATACTACACTTGATGTTAACACTTACTATACAGTTATATAATCAAGACAGTGTGGTACTGACAGAGTGATTAACACATAAAATAATGGAACAGAATACAGAACTCAAATATGAAACAACACAAAAATGGCCAACTGATTTTTGACAATGGACAAAACAATTCAATGGAGGAAGAATAGTCCTTTCAACAAATAGTGGAACAACTGCACATCCATAGGCAAAAAAAAAATGTCTTGACCTAAACCTTACAAGGTTCACAAACTCATCCTAGAAAAAGTACTATTTATATACCTCATTGTTGAATATCACTATGGCCACCTTCGAAGTACTCCCCTTGGGAAGCTATGCACCAAAGCCAACACCTAGTCCCCTCTTCAAAGCATATTTGGAACTCTTTTCCTGGAATGGCCATCAATGCTGTTGTATTAGCCTTGATATCCTGATTGTCATCAAAATGTATCCCTTTTGGGAAAAGCCGGGACGGCTCAGCGGGTTGAGCGCTCGCTTTGAGGCCACGAGGACCGAGGATCGAATCCCGGCTCCGGCCCAGGCAGGACCCACATGCTGAACTGGGGAGTTCCCACAGTTCGTTTCTCTAACTGTCTCTGTCTCTGTCTCTCTCTCTATCTGTCAAAAGTAAAATAGAAATAAATATGCACTGAAGATAAAACAATTACTCTATAAATATACTCTATACTCTATATAAAATAAAAAAAAAAAAAAAATGTATCCCTTTCAATATTTCCTTTATCTTCGGATAATAAAAAAGTCACTGGGGGCCAGATCAGGTGAGTAGAGAGGGTGTTCCAATATAGTTATTTGTTTACTGGCTAAAAACACCCTCATAGACAGTGCACTGTAAGCTGGTGCATTGTTGTGATGCAAGAGCCATGAGTTGTTGGGAGAAAAATTCAGGTCGTTTTAGTCTGTTTTTCATGCAGCCTTCTCAGCACTTCCAAATAGGTGACTTAGTTGACTGTCCAGGTGGTACAAATTGATAATGAACAATCTCTCTGATATCAAAAAAAGTTAACAATATCATTTTCACTCTTAATTTGGACTGATAGAACTTTTTGGTCATGGAGAATTGGCTGACTTCCATTGTGCACTTAGACACTTTGTTTCAAGATCACAGTGGTACACCCTTGTTTCACAGTGATAACCCAGCCCAAAACATCTGCTTGCTTCTCCTAAAGGTCTTGGCAAACTTTGACTCTCCTTTGCTTTTGTTCATTGGTGAGCTCCTTTGGGACCATTTTTGCACACACGTTTCTCATGTCAAAATTTTCTATTAAGATTTTCCTGTTTCTTCATCTACATTTACTTGGTCGGCTATGCTTCTCAGTCAGCAGACAATCTGGAAAAAAAACTTGTCGAATTTTTGCAATGTCTTCATCAGTTCTCTAGTTACTGGCCACCCGACCTCTCTTGATCAGTGACACTTTCTCTCCCCTCAGAATGTTTAACCCATTTGTATACTGACGTTTCCTTCATGGCATTATCTTCAATAACTTGGACTAACATGTCCCAGATTTTATTTCCACTCTTGCCAAGTTCAACAAGAAATTTAATGTTTGTTCATTGCTCTAATTCAAGCTCCAACATTCTCCTGACAGCACACAAAAAAACATGCAACAATGAATGCCACATAGCAAGACACCATCACATGTCAACACAAGCACAGCTGTGAGACACTGGTATGATAAGGTTATGAAACCTTCCCGAGCACTTTGTACAATGCTGCCAACGTAAGTGCATGGTGGCAAGTTCACAAACTTAATTGTCAGACCTGTATACAAAACTTAATATAAAATGGGCCATGAATTTAAACATGAAATTATAGAACTTTCAGAAGAAAACTGGCAAGATATTTCAGGACCTAAAGAAAAGGATTCTTTGATATAGCATCAAAAGCATGCTCCATATAAAAAAACATAAACCAGATTTCATTAAAATAAAAAACATTTGCCCCACGAAAGACCATGTTGAAGAAGATGAAAAGAAGCTGAAGACTGAGAGAAAATGTTTGTGAACCATATATCTGACAAAGGTCTCGTATCTAGAATATATAAAGAATTCTCAAAACTTGACAGTAAAAAAAAAAAATGATTAGAAAATCTGCACAAGATATAAACACACAGCAAGTACATATTAAGATGTTCAAAATCATCAGCCAGTAGGGAAATTCAAATTAAAACTACACTAAGATAACATAACATACCTTTACCACTGAAATAAAAAATAGCAGTAAAAAATGCTGATAAGAATGAAGAAAAAATAGATCTCTCATACCTTGTTGATGGGAATGTAAAATGGTAGAGCCATTCTGAAATAGTTTGGAAGTTTCTTATAAAACTAAACATGCCCTTGCCCTACAACACAGGAAGGTCACTCTTTTTTATCTCAGAGAATTATACACAAAATCCTGTACATGAATGTTTATAGCCACTTTATTCTTAATAGCAAAATACTGAATATACCAGAAGTCCTTTAACAGGTGAATGGTTATACAAAATATATATTAATTAATATACCATTATATACCATTCTTGAAATGACAAAACTATAGAGATAAAGGACAGGAAGGGGTTTTGGATTGAAGTGCAAATATGAACAGGTAACAAAAGATTTTGCTTATGCAGCTTAGTATTGGCAGAAAAACAGACACAAGGACCAATGGAACAGAATTGAAAACCCAGAAATACACCCACAAATATATGGACAGATTATTTTTGACAAAGGAGCGAAAAATATACAGTGGGGAAAAGAAAGCCTCTTCAGCAAATGGTGCTGGGAAAATTGGAAAACCACATGCAAAAGGCTGAATGTGAACTGCGATCTCTCACCATATACCAAAATTAACTCAAAATGGATTAAAGACCTCCAAATAAGAAAGAAAACAATAAATCGCATAGAAGAAAACATTGGCACTAAACTTATAGACCTGGGATTCAGGGAGGACTTTATGAATCTGACCTCAACGGCAAGGGAAGTAAAAGCAAAAATAAATGAATGGGATCTTATCAAGCTAAAAAGCTTCTGCACTGCAAAGGAAACCATCAACAAAGCAAAGAGGCAACCAACCAACTGGGAGAAAATATTTGCAAACAATGCCTCTGGTAAGGGACTAATATCAAAACTATACAAAGAACTTGTACAACTCAACAATAAAAAAACAAGCAACCCAATTTAAAAATGGGCAGATGACCTTAACAGACACTTCCCTTATGAAGACATACATATGGCCAACTTCACTAACAATTAGGGAGATGCAAATAAAAACCACAATGAGATAGCATCTTACACCTGTTAGAATGGCTATCATCAACAAGACAAGGGATAACAAGTGCTGGAGAGGCTGTGGAGAAAAAGGAACCCTCATACACTGCTGGTGGGAATATAAACTGGTACAACCACTATGGAAGGCTGTATGGAGATTCCTCAAAAAATTAGGAATGGAATTGCCATATGACCCAGCCATCCCTCTACTGGGTATCTATCTACCCAAAAACCTGAAAACCTTAATCTTTAAAGATGTTTAGGGGAAAGCCGGGACGGCTCAGCGGGTTGAGCGCTCGCTTTGAGGCCACGAGGACCGAGGATCGAATCCCGGCTCCGGCCCAGGCAGGACCCACATGCTAAACTGGGGAGTTCCCACAGTTCGGTTCTCTAACTGTCTCTGTCTCTGTCTCTCTCTCTATCTGTCAAAAGTAAAATAGAAATAAATATGCACTGAAG
>PVKE010053455.1:0-10040 GCA_004027555.1 Craseonycteris thonglongyai | reverse complement strand
CCCAGTTCAGCATATGGTTCCGCACGGGCCAGGGCCGGGATTCGATCCCTGGTCCCCGGCGCTGCAAAGTGAGCGCCTAACCCACTGAGCCATCCCGGCTTCCCCCAAATTGTTAAAAATCAGGACTGTCCTGCCAAAAGCGGGACGTCTGGTCACCCTACCATTGGTATATAAAATAATCAATTATCACAACTTTATTTAAGGTCTATATTTTCTCATAACCCAATCATTTATTGTCTCCTATTTGGGTTTCCATCAGTCAGTGATGTGCAGTGAAAATCAACAGCATTTTTTCTTTTTTTAACAGCTTCTTTTCTGACTAATTTTTCTCTGGAAAAATGATTGAAAGGCCTTGTATTATTTCTGGCTCAAGGACCTATAAACATGTCAGGGAATTTTAGTTCAGTTATTAAAACTCTGTCAAAACCTTGAGTAGATGCTTTTAACTACCTGAGATACATTAACAGCACTGAAGGAACAAATAAATTTTAGCACAGAATCAAAATCCCTCTGATTGCTTTGAAACCATCTATTTTGTATTCACAATATATGCCTTTGAAATGTTCTGCTCTCAATCTTCCTAGGTCAAATTTCCTTTTATTGTGTTTATTTAAGTGAGAAAAAGAAAACACTTAAGAATGTTTTATTCTGCCGTTGGCAACCTCCTTATTTGGAGTTCCCCAAGGGCAAGCGCCAAATCTCTTTATTCCTTGTGCCCAGATTCTATAGGTCCCTAATACTAAAACAATGAACAAAAGTATCAAAAGTATGCAAGGTAGGCTGTATGTAGTAGGTCCTTTAAGTTCAAGGTGTCAGGTTAATCACCCAGTGCCTGATTACCAAATGCTTTTAGTGATCTCAGGTATCCTTAAGGTTTTGTTGTGAATATTTTCATAAACTATATTTTATATTTTACTATAACATTGAGTGATTTCTGAACTCTGCTGTTCACTTCCTTTGCACCTTCACTTCATCATGAGTATTTTATAGTAAGGGTACTTCTAGTAAAATGATTTTTATCATACGCTGTTCTTTACAGCTTTCCATAAATGAATTTGAAGTAGAAGTCACTTTCCTGTTTTGAAAACTCAGTAAAAAAAAGTGTAATTAATCTCACCTGTATAATCATCTATAGAATCTTTGTTGGACTTCAATAAAGGTTTACCTAACATAATTAGGTAAATTGAGGAAACCTTTTTCATTTATGCTCCTTGACACTCTTCAGTGTTTTATACTGGTGAACTCAGAAGTATTTTATAGTAGTTATGGTAGAACTAAAAAGAATGCTGACATTAGGTTTTTGTGTTCATGCTGCTTACAGCTGCATGGATGATGAAACCCCACTGACATACCATAGCATTAAATGGCGGCTCTTGGAAAATATTTAAATGCTAGTTATCAATTTTTTGAAATTTTATTAGTGTGAGCATACAAGCTACATTGTCATTTTTCTTACTTGAAAAAATACCACTTAGTTTTAGTTACTTTTCTAAGAATATAGTCTATGGGGTTTTCTATACATGATGAAGACATTGTCCTTTTTCATTTTTTGAAAAGAAATTTAATTGCTTGAAAAATCAAATCTGAAGCCTTGAGAGGTAAGTTAACATCCAGTAAATTTTCAGAAATTTCTTACTGTGCCTTTGGTTTGTAAGATGTCTGAGGGAAAGGACAACTTGCATTCTGGGAGTTTAAAAAAAGTGATGACGGGAAACTAAAATATATGGTTTCTGTATTTAAAGAGATTTCACACCAGTATGCTATTTGCTTTATAACGTTTGTGTTCTGTGCTGTTAAAAATGTCTTTATCTAATATTTAGTGAACAATGTCAGATTCCTGATTAAAAACCACACTATTTAACATTTGACTAGCAACTTTTAAACAGTTTGGGTCCCAAGTTCAGTATGGATAGACATAAAAACTTAAACTAATGAAAACGCAAAATACACATTTTTGGAGTGATTAATGTTTTGTTTAATCAAATACGTATTTTTCTGTCTCTCCTGTCTTTTTAAACTTTAAGAGGCTTGTTTAAGTAGCTTGTAAAAAACATCCACAACCCAATTCTGTTACCTCTCCGTATTTATTAGAGAATGTGAAAAACTGATTATTTATGAAACAATTAACACAGGAGTTCCATTTCATAGGCTCTCAAACTCTGAAATAATTATACAGAAAATATACATTAAATATTCCTGTTCATTGCAATGTGCGAAACCAGTTTTAAAACGTAACCCTTTTTCTCACTCCACATCCCCCCACCCCCCGCAAATTAATAAAATGTTAGGCTCTCCGACTGAATGCTTATTAAAAAAAAAAATTAAATTGAACGGTTCGGTAGTTGCTCTAGGTTCACCCTTCTCCCCCTCCTCTTGCCCACATACCCATTTAGACTAGCAAGCCATTTTCATTTTATTTCAATTTTTTTTTTTTTTTTTTTTTTAAGCGAAAGCAGGGGACGGCGGGGGTTGCTAAATTTATCTTCTGTAGCCACCGGGATGAAGAAAACACATTTTCTGCGGGCGGGGGTCTGAGGGCCTGCAAACAACTCGAGCAGACGCCTCGGCCAAGAAGGGAGCGGAAAGGCGGTAGGTCTCCGGGGAGGGCCCGGGGGGCGGCCGCGGCCCAGGGGAGATGGTGGGGTGCGGCCGGGCCGAGCCGGGCCCCGTGCGGGCTTTATGGCCGAGGTGGCGGCAGCGGCGCGTGTGTAGCTGCGGCAACGGCGGGCGGGAGCGCGGAGGAGGTGGAAAGAAGGGGGGCGCTGTCACGGAGACTCCGGCCGCCGGAGACCCCGCCGCAGCGAGGCCACTGGGCTCCCCGGTCGCAGGGCGTGAGAAACGCCGACCCGGGACTCCAGGGGAACCCACCGGGCAGAGGAGGGGGCCTCTCTACCCTTCCGCATTTTCCTGGGTCTCTCTCCCGGGCGGTGACGTGACGTGCTGACGGCGGGCCCGTGCCGGGGAGCTGGGCCGCTTTTTGTCAGCTCCGAGCTCGGCCCCTCCTCCCTCCCTCCGCCCGCCCCACTAGCCGGAGCCCGGCCCAGTGCTCCAGAGAAAGGCCGGCCTGCAGCACCCGCCACCGTCGCCGCCCGCCTGCACGCCCGTCCGGTGAGTTCCGGGCGCCGCCGCGCCCGTGGGGCCTAGCGCGCGCGCAGCGGCCTGGTCCCGGCCTGGTCGGCGGCCCGTGAGGCTCCCTTCCGCGCTAGGCCGGGCGGCGTGGCCCGCGACGCCGAGCAGGCCCCGAGGAGGCCGCAGTTAGGCCCGGGGAGGAGCCCGGCTGCCCAGAACGGCGGCGGAGGCGCGCTCCGTAAACGGGCGGGGGTTGGGGGAGGAACGACCGATGGCCCGGGAGGCAGCTGAGGGGCTCCGGGTCGGCGCCGCGGCCCGCCCGGGCACTACGCGGGGGCGAGGCCTGGCAAGGAGGCGAAGGCTGCAGGCGTGGGGTGAAGGCCGCAGGCCGGCCGGGCCGATTTTCGCTATGTAAATATCAGCGAGGGGGGAGGGACGGGGGACAAGATGGCGACGGCTCGGCTCCTGCTGCAGGGGACGATTGAGGGGGTTGTCGGGAGAGGCAGTCGCCATCTTGAAGGCGGTGTCGGAAGAGAAAATTCCGCTACAGCCCGTGAGGGGGGGTCGGAGAGCGGGCGGCGGCGGCGGCGGCGACGGCTCCGGTGACGGGCCCCAGAGGCCCGGCACGGCAGCGTATGCGTGCGGAGGGGGCGTGCTCGCTCCCCACGGCGGCCATTGCCCTCGCCGCCATGATCGGCTCCAGGCGCTCGGCGGCAGCGCCACCTTCTTGCCCTGCCTCCCTCAGCCCCGTGACTGCTGCTTCCGCTGCATTTAACTGAGCTGCGGCAGGCGGCCATCACTGTCACCCTGTCGCTGGGGGCTATCTAGTCCCCTAGTGCCTCCTGCTCTGTCCTTTGCCCTCGTTCTTGTAGCCACCCGAGGGCTGCTGGGGCGGATAGCAGCCCAAGCATCTGGTGTCACCGCGACAAATTATTATTCAAGCAAAGTCATACGTGGTCATTAGGGTACCTTCGATGCGGTTGTTTTCTAACAGTCATTGCCTTCTCGAGTGTTTAAATAAAATAATAAAAATTAAGCTTGATAGGAAATAAGTTCTCAAACCACTTTAATTCAGTAGGGGCAAATGCAAATTGCACCGCTCGAAAACGGAGGAATAACATTTTGGAGTCTGAACTCACTTCAAAAACAAACATTTCAAAAAAAACTTTCTTGAAAAGGTGCATTTAAGCTATTAATGATCTGTTGGTAGTTGTTTTTTTTTTTTGAGGAGTAAGAAAAGTGCTGAAAGTTAATTTTCTTACTGAAGGACAACATGTCATGGTACTTAGAATTCTATTTGATTTGAAAAATTCGAGGATAGTTTTGGATTGCATGCTACACAACTCTCCCGTAAACTCAGAGCTCAGTGTTAGCGATGTGTATTGTGCTATTTGCCAAGAAAGATTAAAACAGTTCTTGTAATGCAGAGTGTGGCTGCAAGATGTTCGTCTTTCCAAGGTAGATGAGACCAGGTGAAATGCATTTAAAGTGCTGCAGGGAAGATATAACCAATTACCGAGGTTTCAGAGGAAGGCAGGGCTTCCTTTTGGCGCCCAAGGAAAGTGTTCCTGAAGTAGATGACAGTTTGAGGTTACTGAAGAATGGGTAGGACTTCTTTAGGCAGAGGTAGGGGTTGGAAAAGGTCATTTCAAGGGTGAAGCTTTTCTTTAGAACACAGCAAGTATTTACAGTTTGGCTGGAGTAGGCGGTGTAGTTAGGGGAGTGGTAGGAATTCTGGTCAGTAAAGGTATATGGTGGAAGAAGAATTTGCTTGTTAGGTGGAAAGGCTTATTTATACCCTGTGGGGGAGGCCAGGGAAGCCCTCAAGTAGCAAGCAGACAATGACACACTTGAGCAGAGCTTTATGTTCGTTTAGCAGTTCCATTACACTAGGAAAAGTTTCAAAGCTGGGAAATAATGAGTAGCAAGTTTATCAGTGTTTTCACTACTAGAATGATCAAGAATATTCAGAAATTAATCCACTTTTGCTACTTTTTAAATGATCCCTCTACTAGATAGCTGCACCTTTTTTTTGTCCTAACTTCTCATTCCTAATAACCTTTTGCTGAGAGTTGTTATAATTTCTCTAGTAAACAAATAGGAAGGGGTTTCTAAATTTTAAGTTACCATTGTGAAAACTATAGGACTAGTGCTGTGGATTTCTTTACTAAAATGAGGAATGAACCTATAAGTATTCCATGATAATTTTTTTTTTAATATTATTATATTTTATTGTTAAATTTAATGGGGTGACATTGGTTGGTATATGATAATTTTTTAAGAAGTCAGTTTTGAAAAGTAGGTCAGAAGAGCCCATTACTAAAAATGCAGCAGTCTTCAGATGTCCCTGTTCTTCTCCTGGTGAGAATAACCAACTCCTTTTGTTTGAGAGGGTACCGGTAACTAATGCTGTTTGCTAAACTAAGCCTTCTCATGTTTTGATTAATCTTTGACTATTGTAGAAGCACATGTGGGGAATGTGTGTTCTAGAATTTTATGATATAAAGCTATAGGTAGCATAAAGTATTCAGCAGAAACTTGTTTCAGTTTTGCCATTCCTGGACTGCACAGGTCAGAGCAGTGACGCTTCATGAGAGGAGGGAACTGGAGATTCACATGATATCATAAAGGGCCATGGTTTACAGAAGTTTGAAAAACAGTACATTGTAGGAGGCCCACTAGAAGCAAGTTGCTAAGGCGAGCTGGTAGGAGTAAACATACACTTAGAAGAACCATTTGCTTTTTATCTTAACAGCTGTGCAAGACTGAGAAAGGCTCTAAGAAAGAGGGAATTGTATTGCTGTACACACAATACAGCAACAGTAGATATTCTAGTATGACAGGAAGATAAAGATTGTTAGACTCAAGTTGTATAACTAAGAAGATGGGTAAGTGCATAGTTTGGAAGGATTTCTGTCTCAGTTACATATAAAATGCTTTTCCCCTGGAAGAGTAGATCATCAGGAACCGTAAGTGGAACAACTTATTACCCTACCATCTTGGATAAATGAGGTGTTAGTTTTAAAGTTATGTGGCTGTTTCAGATAGATTCAAGTTTCCCTTTTTAAAACTATACAACACATTAAAAAATTTTTTTTTCCCACATTGCTTTTTTTAAATGCTTCCTCTCTGGCCCCATCTGGACTTGTATTGTCATTGTGTCCTTTGCATCATTGCCCTCTAACTCTGCTGGTGCCTTTTCCTCCCTTTACAAACGTTCCTAGGTTTGTTTATCTTCTGTAAACCTCACCTGTTTTCTCTTTCTTTTCAAAATCAGTACTTTTATTTCTTTTCATCCCATTTATTCCTAAATTGGGTAACTGTGTTCAACAGCTTTCACCAGGTGTCATTATAAAACTGTTCTATATTTCAGAAATTCAGTGCCTTCTCTGTCTTCTATCATGGTATTTCCTTCAAGGTCAAGCCTTTGTCCTTTTTTTTCTTGAATCTTCTCCCTGGTTTCAGTATTTATACTAACATGCCTAATCTCTCTTTTAGTTTCTCATCTAGCAGTTGCCTACTGACCATTTCCACCTAAGTGTCTGACTGTCTCAACGTGGCTGAAACCAAATTTATCTGGCACACAGTAGATACTATTTATAGAAAGAAAATTTTTTTTTTAATTAGATCCCCTAAAACAACTCCCGCTTCCAGCTTTCCGTTAATGGAACTTTCATTTTCCCAGACTCATTTTTTTTTTTTTTTCTGCCTCATCTAGCAATGTGGACGTCTTTATTTTAGCATTTAACCTATTATATTTTAACTGTGTTTATATTTTTGTCATTTTTTCTAAACTTTGACTGTAGAGACAGTTTCTGATTTATCCTGTCCCCAAACAGTACCTGGTACATGGTCATTATCACTAAAAACAATGCTCTCAGTTACTGAGTGCAGAGAATTTTATGTAGTTGAATAATTTTCAACTATTCAAGCATTTAGTCAGTATGTCCTTTGACCAAAGAGTACACATATTAAGGCACACCACCTCCACCACTTAACTGTTTGGGGTTAATATGACCCTTGTATTCTTATTCCTGTCAAATTACTTTTCCAAATAATGTTTTATAAAATCCAGGAGTCTTGTAACTATATTTTACTCAAAGGGAGGTCCACTTTAAGGAAACTATGTGGCCCTGAAGTACAGCCATTAGGATTAAAAATATATATATTGGGGGAAGCCGGGATGGCTCAGTGGGTTAAGCGCTCACTTTGCAGCACCGGGGACCGAGGATCGAATCCTGGCCCTGGCCCGTGCGGACCCATATGCTGAACTGAGGAGTTCCCACCCACCCCCTAGTTCAGTTCTCTCTCTGTCTCTGCATCTCTCTCTCTATCAAAAACAATTAAAAGAAATATATATGTATATTTAAAAATTTAAGTTATAAAATATTTCAGAATTACAAATGTCAAATTATAAATATTTCAGAAAAGCAAGTATCAGATTTAACAATCTTAGGGAAAGCCGGGATGGCTCAGCGGGTTAAGCGCTTGCCTTGAGGCCCCTAGGACCGAGGATCAAATCCCGGCTCCAGCCCAGGCGGACCCACATGCAGAACTGGGTTGTGCTTTCCAAATGCGGTGAGGTCCCCAGTTCAGTTAAAAAAAAAAACAACCAATCTTAATATTTTATTATATTTTTGCTTCATAACATTTTTTGTTTGTTTAAAAAAAAAATTCTCACAGATCCAGTTAAATAATATCCCTCATCCCATTCCGTCTTTTCTATGCCAGAAGTAACCACTGTCCCAATATACATGTATATGTGCCAAAAAGAAGTATTTATTGCTTTGCATGTTTTAACTTTACGTAAATGGTGTCATACTGTTTGTCATTATTATTTTTATTTTTATTTTTTTCACTTAGTGTGTCTTTGAGAATTATCTGTGTTGTATGTGGATCTATAATAGTTCAGCAGTTCTCAAAGTGTGCTCCAGGAATTCCCAGGGTCTAAGAGTCTTCCAGCTGCACTCTTCTGTACACTACATGGGCTCTGTACAGAGGCTATATGACACATGATGGCATAATAGATTGAACACAGAAGCAGTTACGGGAATCCATCTGGCCTCTATTAAGCTTGTCTTTAAAGAGGTTTGCAAAAATGTAAAACAGTGCTACTCTTTTCACCAATTTTTTTGAACAGGTTATTTTAAAATGTATTATGTTTACATACAGTTGGTTTATTTTTTTATGGTTTATAAAATTTTTTTAAATATCTCAGATTTAATTCCTAATGTAAATGTCTATAGATAAAACCCACATAAAAACTCTTTGGGCTCCTCAATTTTTAAGACTGTAAAAGAATCCTGAGACCAAGATATTTTGAAAACTATTGATCTAGTTTGTTCATTTTACCTGTATTTCAGTGTGTAAATATACTGTGGTTTATTTATTATGGCTGGGCTGTTAGGTTGTTTGCAGCTTTCTGCAGTTTCAAACAGTGCTGCTGTGAACATCCTTACACTGTATCGCAGTGATGTCCAACCTTTTGGCATCCCTGGGCCACATTAGAGGAAGAATTGTCTTGGGCCACTTAAAATACACTAACACTAACGATAGCTGATGAGCTAAAAAAAAAAAAAATCTCATAATGTTTTAAGGAAGCTTACGAATTTGTGTTGGGCTGCATTAAAAGCCATGCTGGGCTGTGTGTTGGACAAGCTTAAGTAGTAGAATTGCTACATTCAAGAATCTACATTTGTTAGGTTTACTGGGAATTGCCAAATGATCAAATTATGTCCCATTCGACAGTCCTACTAGCTGTGTATATGAGCCTCTTTTTCTTGAGACCGCAGCCAAAAGATTAGACTTTGCAATTTTTTCCAGTCTATTGCATATAAATGGTATCTAATTGCTGATTTCATTTTACATTTCATAGATTACTAGTGAGGTTGAGCTTTTTTTCCCATGTATTTAGTAGCCATTTGCGTTTTTTATGACTACCTTATTGTGCTTGTCCTTGGTCCATTTTTTCTTTTGGATTGTTGCCTTTTTAAAATTGGCTTATGGATTCTTTTTATATTTTGAATATTAATGATTTATATTTATACGCACTGAAAATACTATGTCCTAGTTTGTGGTGTATCTTTCAGCTTTGTTTATGGATTTTATTTTGTGTGTGTGTGTGTAGGACTTAGTGTGAAGATAGTTTTCTCAGTTTTTCTCATTTATGGCTTATGTTTTCTTGTGTCTGCAAGAGATTTTTCATTTACCCCAAGGTCATAGCAATACTATGCTTTTTCATATTTAGGTCATTAATTCATCTGGAAGTATTTTTCTCTATTGTTGTGATGTAGGGATCTAATTTTATCTTTTTAATATGGATTTGCTGAGTAGTTCAGCCTTTGTCTCCACTGATTTATAATTCAACTCCTGAAGTTTATCATGTTTTCACATATACATGTCTGTTTCTAGTTTCTCTCTGACTATACCTGGACCACTCTGATTTAATAATAATAGCTTTATAATTAAATCTGAAGTTGTTTTTCTTTAGGATTTTTAAAACTATTTTTTCCTCCCTTTGTTTATCTTTGGATCAGTTTCTCAATTTCTGTGAAAAACTGTTGAAGTTTTATTGTATTTGCATCAGATTTATAGTATAAATATATAGACATAATACAGATAGATATATGCTAAGTAGTGGAGCTAAGATCTGAATCTGGGCATGCTGTACTGCTTTTCATGAAAGCTCTTAAGATTTTTTTTGCTAGGTACTGTGTAATTTTTGTTGTTGTGAATAGGATTTTCCTTTAGTTATTATTTCTCTGTGGTTATTGCTGATGTATAGGGAACACTATGGGCTTAACATGTATTAACATGTAACCTTGCTGAACTCTCATATTATTACCATATTTCATAGATCCTGTGATGCAATCCCCCCTCCTTACATTTTACAATCTCTCAAATCAAAATAGATCTTGCATTGATGGTGTCCTATAATCACTGTTGTCCAGGCAGCAGTCATGACGTAGTTA
>PVKE010053454.1:0-10046 GCA_004027555.1 Craseonycteris thonglongyai | reverse complement strand
TTGCCAATGAGGTCAGATTCATAAAGTCCTCCCTGAATCCCAGGTCCATAAGTTTAGTGCCAATGTTTTCTTCTATGCAATTTATTGTTTCCTTTCTTATTTGGAGGTCTTTAATCCATTTTGAGTTAATTTTGGTATATGGTGAGAGATTGCAGTTCACCTTCAGCCTTTTGCATGTGGTTTTCCAATTTTCCCAGCATCATTTACTGAAGAGGCTTTCTTTTCCTCATTGTATATTTTTTGATCCTTTATCAAAAATAATCTATCCATAAATTTGTGGGTTTATTTCTGGGTTTTCAATTCTGTTCCATTGGTCCGTGGGTCTATTTTTCTGCCAGTACCAGGCTGTTTTGATTACTGAGGCTTTGTAGTACAGATAAAAGTCAGGCAGTGAGATGCCCCCAGCTTTATCCTTGTTTCTTAGGATAGTTTTTGCGATCCGTGGTCTTTTGTGGTTCCATACAAATTTGATGATATTTTTGGTCTATTTCTTGAAAGAATGACTGTGGGATTTTGATGGGAATGGCACTGAATCTGTATATTGCTTTGGGAAGTATGGCCATTTTAACTATGTTAATTCTGCCAATCCACGAACATGGAATTTTTCCCATTTCTTTGTTTCCTCTTTAATTTATTTTAAGAGTGTCTTATAGTTTTCAGTGTATAAGTCCTTCACATTCTTTGTTAGATTTATACCTAGATATTTCATTTTTATTTTTTATTTTTGCAATGGCAAAGGGAATGGATCTTCTCATCTCTCTGTCTGAAGTTTCATTAATGGCGTACAAAAATGCAGTTGCTTTTGGGACATTTATTTTGTAGCCTGCAACTTCACTGTATTTGCCTATTATTTGTAATAAATTTCTGATAGAGTCTTTAGAGTTTTCTACATACAGGATCATGTCATCTGCAACGAGTGACAGTTTAACTTCTTCTCTCCCAATTTTAATAGCTTTTATTCCTTTCTCTTGTCTGATTGCTCTGGCTAGAACTTCCAGAACTATGTTGAACAGCAGTGGTGACAGGGGCCATCCCTGTCTTGTTCCTGATTTTAGGAAAATAGGCTTCAGCTTTTCCCCATTCAGTATAATATTTGCTGAGGATTTGTCATAGATGGCCTTTATTATGTTGAGGTACTTTCCTTCAATTCCCATTTTATTCAGTGTTTTTATTATAAATGGGTGTTGTATCTTGTCGAATGCTTTTTCTGCATCAATTGAGATAATCATGTGGTTTTTATCCTTTGTTTGGTTTATGTGCTGGATTACAAGTTTTCCCATTTTAAATCATAGAAACAGAATTAATCTGTTCCTAGGTGCCACAAACTCAAATTTTCAAAATGATTTTAACAATACATACACTGTATTAAAAAAATAATTATTTTATTAATTTTCAGATTAAAATATTAATAATAATATTTAAATATAAAATTAAATAAATAATGATGATGACACATGTGGATGCTTTAAGAGATGGAAGAGGAAGAACAGTCATCTCCCACGATAACTTCAGGTGTCTGCATTAGTACTACTTGTGGAGAGCTTGAGGTCACTGGCTGTGTTTGCTTTTGAGAACCAGTGTTCCAAAGTGATCTGATGTTGGCAACCTTTTTGCAGTGTTCTGAAATGTTCAATGATATTATCACCAAACAACTTAACACACCTGCTAACTAGGGCTTTATTGGGGCGCCACTTCTCAACAGCTGCCTGGGTTTTTGACCACCTGCTAAGAAGGTCCTTGATTTCGCCAGAGGGAATGCTTCCAGGGTCTCTTTCTTCCTCCCCAAAAGAAATTTCTTCTGAGATTTCTTTCTGCTGTTGCTGGTTGAGGTGCTGAAGCCCTTCCATTGTCAGTTCAGTCCTGTGATCATCCAGTAACTCGTTCACATCCTCTTTGCTGATTTCCAAACCCATAGACTGGCCCAGAGACACGATGTTAGAAACAACATTAATCCAAACTAAGAGGAGGAGTTTTTCCATTTCTTCCATACTATTTGTTCTTCTAAAGCTTTAGTGTTATAACTCCTTTTGACACATCAGCTGCTTAGATAGCCTATTTATTTTTCAAAATTGTAGAAATAGTTGATTTTGGTATTTTGAACATAACCATGACATCAGTCACATGTGTACTGCTTTTATGCTTAAGGATAAGATCTTTCTTAACCTCAATTGTAGCTCTAACAACTTCCTTCTTACTCATATTGTTCTCATTGCACTTTTTAGGTCCCATGGGGAATCACTACTTTTTGTTATATTAAAAAATAACGTAAAATTGACACACAATTAGCAACAAAAACCACTCAAGATACATCTTCAAACAACAACTTAAGTAACAAAGTGTAGGGATGGCTGGAAATGTACATATAAACTGAAGAGTATAAAAGAGGTAACTATAGCAACGGCTTGATCATACATTGGGGTAAGGGTTGCAGTTTATACAATCTGTGTTAGACCAATTCCACTGCACTGCTCTCGAAGTATACCTCACACATACTATTAGTGGGTGTTTGCATAAAGCTATGGTCCCATATAGTTGATATGTTCCACATTGAACAATATGTTGGTGCTTGGATTCCAAAGCAGCATTCAGATTCTGAGGCAAAATTTGCTTGATTTTTTCATTCAGATTCTGAGCTGAGTTGGGAGGCATTTAGATTCCAAGGTATTACTATATTGTGATTATTTGATTAATATTTTCTTCCCTCTCAAGTGCAGGTACAAGTTTATTTTTTTATTGGCTATAAATCCCCATTACCTAGAACACATCCTAATATAGAATAGTGGCTCAATAAGTGTTTGGTGAATGAATGAATAAATCCACAATGAGTTCCTCTTGAAGTCTAAATTACTCATTGCAACAGAAGGCCTTGCACATAGTAAGAGTTCTATAAGTAGTTGAATTGTTTGAAATAATTAATATATGTCTGTATAAATACATACATATTACTTATGATTGAATTATATTTGAAAGAAAACAAACAGTGTAGAATTTGTAACTTAGAACAACAAAGTATTTATATTCAATCAACTATGTTCTTGATTATTTTCATATTGTTTTGTGTAGTATTTGAACAAAAGTTATGACGATTGGTTTTCTTTTGGATTAATAAATATACAATATTGTTCTTCAAATCAGTTTTAGAACATCTGAATCAGGTTGACTATAGCAGGTTCTGTGCAAATCAAAATGTCAATTTGTTGTTCCTTTCAGACTTACTGGAATTAACTAATCATTTACAATCCACATTATATTAAACCCTAAATTCTTGAAATGGGAAAGCTAGTATTGTCATGCCTTTGGAGTATGGTTTTGATAAATATATTTTTCCCATTCCCTGAAAAACAATGTTTATTCAAAGCTTAATAGAACATTTAAAAAAACATTTCAGCTTACTCCACAAATTGTTTTTGAGAGCAGTATGCATAAACATCCTTAATAAAGGATAATTTATTTAGCACATTTTAAAGTCATCATTAATTTGTGACCTTTCATTAATAGAGAAGATGCAGAAACAACAAGCAGTAACTACTAATCACTAATTAAAGTCACTGATGAGAGAAATGTGAAAAAAAAACCTTTACATTTAGTTTGGAAGGACATTCAGAAGTACTTGTATGGCAGGTCATATATTTTATCTAATTCAGTCTATCTAATACCTAAATTGCATACTTTATATTAAATACTACTTCTGATTCAAAATTTTAAATATAACATTGTCTTTTCATTAAACACAAATGCATATCAATTCTCACTAATCAATAAGAACTTATCATAGAATGCAGTTTCAGAAAAAAACTAAAAAAGCTTGCCAGGTTGATTGTATAATATTATTTTTTAATACAAATGTCACTGAAATTATATTAAACAATCAAAAATAAATGATGAGCTAAACAGCACTTTACTCTTATTTAACTGTAAAAAAACACTAACCTCTTTACTGGTGTTAGTGTCTCCAGTCTGGCTATGTCAAAGCTCTAGTCTTTTCTTCAGCCAGGTCTTTCTAAAAGTTAATCAGAAATGTTAATCTAAATGTGTCTTTTCTTTGTTAAAGTTCTTTGATTCTCCTCTAGCAATTCAGAATTAAGCCCAAAGTCTTCAACTAAACACATGGGCCTTCATAAATTAAATAGAACCCATCTATTATTTCATGTTTAGTTAAAGATATTTACAGAAGCACACATGAAACCTCTTCATCCAGCCATAGGTAACAACATACCATTTCCCAAATGTTATATGTTTTCTTTCTCTTGGTCATTCCCATATTCTGTTTGTACTCCATGGTAAAGCCTGTCAATTTCTTCACCTAAACCCCACTTATTTTTCTAAACATTTACCTAGAACACGTGACAGTAAACTTCAGTATTGTATTTTATGTGTCTATAAATATCAATTTATTTGTCTGGCTTGGGGAAAAACCGTATGTACTTTGTGGGTTAAATCTTCTTAAAATTGATATCTTCTGGCCTACAGCATATTGAATTAGTTTGCCAAGCATTTAACCGTATGGTGTAACATCTCAGTTTCTTAGCTTAGAGCTGCAGACACAGAGATTAAAGACACATGGCCCCCATCCCTGAGGAATGGATCATCTATATGTTGATATAAGAATATCCAAACCTATAAAATATTTTTTAAAATATTTATTTTATTGTTTTTGACAGAGACAGAGGGATACAGAGACAGAGACAGACAAAGAGAAGGGGGAGGTCTCAGAGCAGTCTCCATAGTAGTATGTCATCAGTTTTTGTCATGGTTTTGTTCCACATATTTGGGCAGGGGCCGTGTAAGGTGGGAACTGAATTGGGGGCCTCCCACATGGGAGGTATGTCCCATCAAGCCAGGGGCCAAACTGGGGGGTGGGGAAGACAAAAATCAAACTGGGGGCCTCCCACATTAGAAGCATGCCTCAGTTCAGCATAAGGTTCTGCTTGGCCACAGCCAGGATTTGATTCTTGGTTACCAAGGCTGCAAAGTGAGTGCTCAAATCGCTGAGCCATCTCAACTTCCCCAAGATTTTTATAAAATTTTATGTGAGCCAAAATGATGACATGCCAGGAAACAGAATCTTAAATATTCCAGAGAATGACAGTTTGCTGTTTCTTTTATGCATTTGGAATTAAGGAAGGGGAATGAGAAAGATTATTTGAAGGTGAGACAAAGCGAAGTGGGGACTGATTTACAGGATAGTTAACAAAAAATATATTCTATCTTGAAGGTGGTTTTACTTCCTAGTGTCTGAAAGAAAACAAAAACAACAAACAAAATGCATTTGAAAGGTGTGTTAACCTAGATGCACAAAAGCAATGCACAGAGATTAAAGATCAAGGCAGTTATAAACTTATTACTAAAGAACTTACATGCCTCAGGCATGACTACCCACCTTGACCTGCCTACTTAGTAATTTATGGTCAGATCACCGCATGAGGTTACTTTCAGTTAGATTTATTCTTGTGCCTGTCCCCTTTTTGACCACACATAAACAGTAGACTTAACATTTACTTGCTAAATAAAATAATATACAAATAAATTTCTCTTTTGAAAACTGTCTAAAAAAAAAAGCTAAAAAATTATGCTCACAAACTGGTGTTAAGAGTGACAAATTGTTATAATTTATTATGTGATTAATTAAATGAATGCATCTTGAATTTGAGGCTATGTTATACAACTTTAAGTTAACTTCAAGAACTAACATTGACATTCAGTTTCTTGTCTTCTTTATCTTATCCTAATTCCTATGCTATATGACATATGAAGTAGTTTATTTATTGGGATTTTTTTTAAATGTTTGTTAGAAACGGTTTTTTTTTAATTATTATTATTTTATTGTTTTTGACAGAGAGAGAGAGAGACAGAGACAGAGAGAGGACTGAGCTGGGGGAACTCCCTAGTTCAGCATATGGGTCTGCATGGGCCGGCGCCGGGATTCAATCCTCAGTCCTCGGCACTGCAAAGTGAGCACTTAACCCACTGAGCCATCCCGGCTTCCCCATGGAATATTTTTTTAAGGACTAGGTTTAATCCAGCCACTGTGTTGGTATCTCCTTCCCAATTTTGCAGCATAAAGATTAAAGAATTAAACAAAAGCATTAGTTGAAAATTTATTGGAATCTTCATGGAGAGTTTTAGTATTGGTGTTGGAAGCAGAGGTTGACGGTAGGTGGGGGCAGGAGTCTCTTTATGTTGCCCATGCTAATGACAGACTCCAGATTCAAATGAAAACCTGCTCCTGGCTACATTTCAAGCCTACTAGTAGTAGATACAAAGGACATCTCTTACTAGTTTTAATAACAACAACAACAACAAAACCAACCACAATAACAACAAAAGCTTTTTTTTCTGAGTGTGCAAGCAGCTAGCTGCTCTGTCAATAGAAGAATTACCACTCAAACACCAGCCTCCTATCAGGATAGCCCAAGTTGAGGATTTACATCCAGAACAACAGGGCAGTTACTACCAGACCACACCCAAAATGATAGCAACATGCAGTCAGGGAGTGGTAATCTGTGATTCAAAGTAAAGCTGATGAGAAAGGCACCATGGGTATCACTTGTAGGTTGACTAGTGTTGGTTTTATATCAGTGACTGGAGAGGCAAAAACAATTGATTCATTTCAACCCAAATAATTTTCTAAAAGTTATAAATGTGATTAACATTACTCTTAAGAGAATAGACATATGTGATTCTATCTGTTTAAAAATCATATTGTTTTTATTGTGCAACTCGGGTAGTTCTAGTATTAGGTGGTAGATAGATGTTTAAATGTTTTTTTTTTTATATAACTCAAAATAATAGATTTTGGTGAAACTTGTAAGTAGTAACTCCTTGTGATTAGTAAATTGTATAGAAATGCATGTGAATGCTTAAAAATCAAATTATTGGGGAAGCCGGAATGGCTCAGTGAGTTAAGTGCTCACTTTGCAGCGCCGGGGACCGGGGATTGAATCCCGGCCCCGGCCTGTGTGGAACTATATGCTGAACTGGGAGCTCCCCCAGTTCAGTTCTCTCTGTGTCTCTGTTTCTGTATCTCTCTCTCTCTCTCTCTCTCTCTCTCTCTCTCTCTCTCTCTCTCTCTCGTCAAAAATAAATAAATAAATAAATAAAAATATTAAAAAATCAAATTATAATAGAAAAAATATTAACCCTGTAAAGTACTTTATAGTAAATGTCTTAACTGAAATTTTGGGACCTAATTTTCTCTTTGTCCAGTTTTGGGTGACAAGGACAAGTTACTAAGCAGAATTTTTTTCTGAGTTATCTCATCCATTCAAAGATAGAAAAGAATCCTAATCAAAAGGTCTGCATGTTGTGTGTCTAGGGGAGCTGTGAAGATGCACAGGCAAGCAACTCCATAAACTGAATAGACCTTAAAATGAGGGTGACTTCATGATACTGAAACCTTATTTTAAAAAAGAAAAATCTGGCATTGTTCCTAGAGCTCATGGCTGTGTGCCACTTAGTGAAACATTCATGACAGATGAACCATTCCCTGTCTTGCTTGTAAAGGAATGCTTGATATGATTTTATCAACACAGGTAGTGCTGAAACCTGTTTGATGAGCATTCTAATAAGAATGCCTTTAATTCTAGCAAAAGTTCAGAAAAATAACAAGGAAGACCAAACCAGGTAAAAAAAACCAAAGTTTTGATCATAACATCACATGTTACAGGTGTCAGACTTATACAATTATGCACTCTGAAACAGTAAGCCATACATAGAATTAGTCCCACAGAAAGAGAAAGTCTGATTTTCAACTTTTCCACTGGCAATAGTGTCATAATATAACTAACATTAAAAAGTTACATTTTGATATTTATTTAAATAATAAGCCAAATTACTTATTACAAAATTGTACCATAATTGAGAATTTCTTTAGTGCAATTAGGAAGCCAAACACAAAATCTGCTATTAGAAGTTTCACTTGCTCAAAGAGAAATAAAGAAGCCAATGCGGGAGTCTGAAGACATCACGCAGTCTTTATTAGAATATTATTGTCTAAATCCCATCAAATTTTGTACATAAAAACTTTAGAGTTGATTAGCTATAAATAAGAAATACTATGAGGGGCAGGGAGTGGAATGCCAGGATAGCACAGCAGTTGATTGCTTGCTTCACAATCATGAGATCTGGTGTTCAATTCCTGGCTCCAGCCCATGCAAGCCCCATATGCTGAACTGTGGTGCAACTAGTAACCTCTGGGATGGTGGCAAATGTTTTTGCCTCTCATGTGGGAAGTCCCTGATTAAGTTCCTGCCTCACTAGGTCTCATATCCACCTGTGTGGAATGAAACCACGTCACAACTAATGATGTGCTACTATAGAGACTGCAATGGGCCCTGCTCCCTCCTCTCTCCCTCTCTCCTTCTCTTACCTCCTCATAAACAATAAAATATATCTTTAAAAAATAGATACTTTGGGAATGAGGCCATTGCAAATATGGAAATGACATATTTCTTTGTATATGGCTTACCTTTTTGTTACAAAACTACTATTATCCCTAGTTGATACCACTTCTGCCTGCTTTAATACCACCTACTATCCTTGTTTCTCTTTCCTGCTAATTTCTTAAAAATCTAATTTAGAAGTCATACATTCTTAAAAACCTCTTTTAACTGCCCTCCACAACTGAACCTCTGGTAAATCCCTGGTTAACTTTACTTTCTTTATATTACTTCTCACATTCTATTTAAATTGCCTGTTGACTTGCTTGCTTTAGAGCTATAACCTCCTAGAGCAGCGGTCCCCAAAGACTAATTTTGTGGAAGACAACTTTTCCACAGACTGGAGGTGTGATGTGGGGTCAGAATAATTTTGAGATGATTTAAGTGCATTACATTTTTTGTGCACTTTGTTTACATTATTATTACATTGCAATGTATAATAAAATAATCATACAAATCACCATACTGCATAATCAGTTGGAGCCCTGAGCTTGGGTTTTGATATGAGTCTGCAAACAATTTATTATGTTCTCTGAGGTCAAACCTATCTGCTAATGTTAATCTGTATTTGCAGTCATTCCCCTGTGCTAGCATCACCACCTCAGCTCCATCTCAGATAATCAGGCATTAGAGTCTTATGAGGAGCACACAACCTAGATCCTTTGTATGCGCAGTTCACAATAGGGTTTGCACTCCTATGAGAATCTAATGCTGCCACTGACCTGACAGGAGGTGAAGCTCAGACAGTAATGCAAGTGATGCAGAGCAGCTGTAAATACAGATGAAGCTTGGCTTGCTCACCTGCCTCTCACCTCCTGCTGTGCAATTGGTTCCTAACAGGCCACAGAATGATCTGGTCTGTGGCCCGGGGGTTGGAGACTCTTGTCCTAGAGAACAGAACTGTTGGCCTTTTTTGAGATTGTACACCAGAGTTTATCACTTAACAATATTTTTGAATGAGTGTATTAATGAAGGTATAAGTGAGCATCTGAATTCATTATGCAAACCAGCTATGGTTTATGAGGTCGTACTTGAAATGTGTTCTGCTATAAACCATGTATTTTGTGGAATGTCATAAACTTGAGGTAGACTATGTATTTAACTATTAAAAAAAGGTCTGACCATATGGCATTCACTGGATGTAAAGTGCAGAAGGAACAATTATTTGAGCTTTCTGGGATATGCAAGCACACATATGTTTATGTGTTTATATATATTTTTCATATCTTCTATGAATCCTAACTGATACATATCTGTAGTTTGGAGGTTTAATAAGCTTCCAAGGCTGTATGACTTCAAAACTAAATTATAAAGGATTAGCAGAAATGGGCTAAGCAGCTGAGTGGTATTGAAGTAGGCAGGAATGGTATTGACAAGAGGCATAAATGATTTATAATATATATAATATATTTTAAACATATTTTTATTATCTCTGTAACATTTGCATTTATTATACTCAAAATATTTATATTTACTCTCTTGGATATAGACATCCTGAAGAAAATATTATTTATATTAGCTCTATAAAAATGAAAGTATATTACACAATATTTTATTATATCCTAAGATATAACATAGAAGTCTTAACATTTTGAGAATCAATTATTT
>PVKE010053453.1:0-10040 GCA_004027555.1 Craseonycteris thonglongyai | reverse complement strand
GAGGCTTTTCAGCCAGCAAAGGCTGGTTCGAAAAATTTCAAAAAAGATACGGCCTCAGAAACGTGCTTCTGTATGGTGAGGCTTCCTCTGCTGACAACAATGCTGCTTGTCGTTACGTGGAGGAAAAGTTTCCTAACCTCATCAGTGAGGGAGGCTACCTCCCTGAACAAGTTTTTAACATGGATGAAACAGGCCTTTTTTGGAAGAGGATGCCTTCACGTACATTCTTCTTCAAGGATGAAGTGAAGAGGCCAGGCTTCAAGGCTCACAAAGACCATGTGACTGTCATCATGGCTGGCAATGCTGCAGGTTTTATGCTTAAGCCAGGCCTTATTTATAAAGCCAAAAAACAACGGGCTTTAAAAAACAAAAATACGGCTCTGTTGCCCGTGTTCTGGATGCATAACTCCAAGGCCTGGAGAACGAAAGCTCTGACCCTTGAATGGTTCCTCCATTGCTTCATTCCCCAGGTAAAGCTGTATCTGGCTGAAAGGGCCTCCCCTTTAAGGTCCTTCTCCTGATGGACTGTGCAGGAGGCCATGCAATGGACCTGCAATATGACGGTGTGCAGATAGAGCTTCTGCCCCCGAACACTACATCTCTAATTCAGCCGATGGATCAAGGTGTCATTCGTGCCTTTAAGGCACTCTACACTCGCTCCACAATGGAGGGCCTCATCTTGGCAGTTGACGATGCCAATGACGACTTCACCTTGAAAGCATACTGGCGCAGTTACGACATTGCCTCATGTTTGTCTAATATTCAGCAAGCATGAAAGGACATGAAGAGTGAGACCATAAAATCTAGCTGGAAGAAATTATGGCCGAACGTGGTGCACGACTATCCAGGCTTCACTCCTGAAGAAGTACATCACTCAGCGGTGGAGAAGGCGGTGAGGCTGGCTCACATCATAAGGAATGAAGGATTTGTCAACGTGACGGAAGAAGACATCAGCGCCCTTATCGATTGCCACTCGGACCCACTGACCGATGAAGACCTCCTTGAGACGACAAAGTCTGCAAGTGAGGAAGAAAACGAAGAGGAAGACGAAGAAGAAACTGAAACGCGTGGCCTTACCCTGGAGAATCTGCAACAATTGTGCAACATGGCAAGAGCGATGCAACAATTTGCACAAGACATTGACGACAATATGGTTCGAGCTGTCGAGTTCAGCCATCGCGTTGACGGGGTTCTGTCCTTGTACAGGGAAATTTTGAAGGAAAAGAAAAAACAAAGACAACAACTCCCCGTCACCATGTTTCTCTCCAAGGTAAAGCCCCCGGCTCTCCCGTCAGCGCCTCCAGCAGAAGAGGCTCCGAGGGAGCCTAACGCTTCTACGAGTCACGTGAGGGCCTCTCCTCCGCCACCCACACAAGACTCCTCGCCTCTCTCAGAAAGCCATGCTGATTCATGTTTATTACTGTATAAGGTTTTGTAATTCACCTTATTAATTAGCACTGACACGTTTAAGTAAATACATATACTGTTGTAATTTTTGTCTTAAATGAGTAAAGTATGAATACTGTTTACATATTTAAAACATTCTTGTACCCGCATACATGAACATTCCTAGGGGCAAATCCTACTTCGCGGTTTTTCAGCTTTCGCGGAAGGTTCTGGTCCCCATTAACTGCGAAAAACGAGGGATCACTGTATATAGAATACATTTAGAAGATAAAATTAGCCTTTTGTTTTATACTTCAAAAGTTTAGATCTATTCTTAATTCCAACAAGACATAAGGAGGGCATATTTTCATAGTTACAGAAAATATCTACATGTGTCCAACACAGCAACAAGCTTTGAAGCTGCAGGATTGGATCACTGACCTCAAGAGTATCATCAGGTTTTTAACTTCTTAGTACCTGATACCAAAATAAAACAACAAATGTTCTTTCACATGAAAAACAAATATATTTCTTTCAAAACATTTTATTTCTACAAGAAAAATGGTCAGCTACAGGAAAACAGTAATCAAAACTATTTTTAATTAGGTTGATGCAGTAAAATGAACTGTAAAACAGAGCTCCTACTCAGCTGCTTAGGCCAGAACAGCCATCCTGTTCTATGTGCATGGTAATTCTATTTCTGATTGACTAGGGCCTGGGGTTTACGATTGTTAAATATTTCGAATATCAATGTTTTTTAAAACAGACTTTTATTGGGCCAAATAATGTCCATGGATCTCTGAGTAAATTAGAAAAACCTATCACTATCATAGACAAGAGAAGAAGAAAACTCTTCAATAAGAAGCCATAGTATTCTACTAACCAGGAAGGTAGAGTTAGGTTCAGGCACATTCTTCTTGCATTAATAGGACCCATCAGATACTTACAATTTAAGCCCTTTCAGATACATGGTTCTCTGTTTGCCAAATCTCTGAATTATTATAATTTCAGAAAACTGAACAAATATTCTATCAAAGAAAATGTTTCGGGGAGACTGGGATGGCTCGGTGGGTTGAGCGCTCGCTTTGCAGCCCTGGGGGCCGAGGATCAAGTCCCAGCTCGGGCCCATGCGGACCCATGTGCTGAACTGGGGAGTGCCCCAGTTCAATTCTCACCGGGGCGAGACCCCGGCCTAGTTCCTGCCCTGTGCAGCCCCGCCCACCTGTGGAATGAAACTATGTGGAAAAACCAATGATGTGCAACTATGGAGACTGTTCTGGGCCCTCCCCCTTCTCTCTGTCTCTGTCTCTGTGTGTCTCTCTCTTTCTGTCAAAAACAATAATAAATAAATAAATAAATAAATAAATAAATAAATAATGTTTCATAACTAATGGAAACAAAAAACAAAGACAATATAATCTCTAATGAGCCCATGTATATACAGATCACCCTCTCTGTTTCAATTCCATGAGTCTTCAGTAGAATTGTTCAGTAAAATCGACACTTGCATTGTTGCTTATAATGCTGAACAAGTCTTCATAATTTTAAAATTTAGTGACATTTAGATAAAGTTGAATTAACTACCTACATAATAAAGGTTTTGAGAATGATTAAAAGCAAAACACATGAACATTACATTAAATGTATTTTTTAAAGTTTCAACTTGAGACACCTGAGTTTTAACTGGTACTTAAAACATATAATTAAACTCCTATTGTGAATTGGGTCTGTACTTTTGTCATTCACTCTTTGCATGACAATTTTTTTTTACTGAGCTGATTCAAAAGTTCTGCTAAAACTGTATTTTCAGTATGACAGACAAGTTTAATGGAAAAATATATATACTGATATAAACTATAGAGTGCTTAAAAATTTTTCCTTATGAGAGAAAAAAATATTTTCATAAATTTTTTATTTAATTATAACCAGCACTATCATTTGATAGCGAGAAGTATTATTCCCTCTCACATGTACTCTTCAAATCTTTAGAAAACTTCCCAATATAATGGCCAAAAATACACAATCACACTAGGTACAAGGAAATGATGCTCTTACTTGTCATAGGATCTACTCCCTATTTAGTACACTGACACCTTTCATTATAGTAAAGGCCTACGGTCATAAGAAACCTGAAAGATTTACATTTTATGATGTGGATATGATTTCTGAACCAGATTTCCAAGTAGTGAAAAGTAAAATTATTCTCAATTTACCCAGAAAAACAAATAAGCATATGTACACAGGTGCCTTTCAAAGTTTCATTGAGTAGATTTGCAGAAAATAATAGTTTTTGAAAACCTCACATTTGGGAAATTTATTAATAGATAACCTTATTTCAAAAAAAAAAACAGGTTATTTATGGTCAATTAACTCTTAGCTTCAATAATTCTAAAATAGGTACAAAGCTATAAATCTGTATTAATAAACTGGCATCCCATAACCTAATAAAAACTGTCTGTTGAAGAAATTAATTATAAAAGTTATTATTGATTAATAAGCTATCCATTTTTCTCATATTTTCTTTCATAATATATTATATGAAACAGTCATTTTAGAAAACAAAATTTGTACCTCAAATTGTTTTATAATTAGATATTTAGCTATATTTCTGGAATGCATGGAACCAGCCATCCGTTCCTCCAAAGTAGTACAGTGGTTATAAGAACTTGTTAGCACTTTACATTTACATATGAATTTACATGTGAGAGGATTTCATACTACCTGAAGTGAGGAGTAAAGGAAAGAGAAGATTTAAGGGGAAAAAAAGAAATCAAATATCTTTACATAGCCAAGAAGCCCTCCATAATTTAGCAACTGTGGGCCTCACCATACCTTACTTAATAACAACCGCCTCCTTGTTTTTTGAGTTCTAATTATACTGGCCTTCAAATTCTATTCTGCCTCAGAAACTTTGCCTGTTATACCATCTGAGGCTGACCATATTCCATGAGGCAAAAATGGAACAGGGTACGTAATACTCTGAGTTCACAAAAAATTAAGACAATAACAAAAGTTTTATTACATGATCATTGAGCTAACAATTATCCTTCAGTGACAGAACTCATACAAAAATTTAGGTAGACATAGATGGGGACTATATTTCACCACAATCATACAGTGAGTATTTCTCCCAAGATGTAATCTTACACAGTAAATTTTGGTCTTTCAATACCTTATCACGAAATTTCTCACACTCCATAACACAATTTTGTTTTACAACTAACATAGCCCTATTGTCTCAACACTAATCTAGATTTTTCTTTTGATTGCATAATGTTCATAACAGAAAATATTTTTTCAACAGGTGCTATACTACCTGGAAGACAGAGAATAAACCTTATAATATTACTAAAGTTTTGAAAGTCTAAGTGTTGTTTGATCATTTCAGAAAAAATATTTACCCATCTATCAGATACAGAAATGTTTTCTTTATTCCGTATCCATCTGCCTCACCAACATAAATTTTATGAGGGTCCGCTGATCACATCCATGTGTTTCTTCTGTTTTTGTGTGAATGATGAGATTATTATTCAGGCTGTCCTAATTTTTTCCCATTCCAGTGTCTTTCTTAGTATCAGCCACTTGAACTTTTCAGTGTTTCCTATATTACAGTGCCATTTGTTTATATACTCTAAGCTGGTTTCATAGAAATTCTCAACTATTTCAAAAAACTTAGCCTCATTAATTTCTCCTGAATTGAACTAACATTTTCAGTTGTTTTTAGACATCAGTAGTTACAAACACTTCACTTTTTTCGGACTCTAAGTTTTTTATAAGATTTTCAATGTTTACAGCTATATCCGTAGTTAAAATGTCATCTTTTGCAATTAAACTAATGTAAGTTCGGAACATAGACACTTGGTTGAATATATCAATAAAATACTCATGAAATATCATATGAGCAGTAAAAAAAAAAATCTGTTTGGCATACAACACTGAACACTCTAATGCAAGACTGCAGTGGTCAGATTGCCAAATATCATAAACATGCACCAAGAAGAAAAAAAAAATGAATGAATGAAGAGCCCGACTGCTATCACAAGCCAGTATATACTAATGTCACACCAAACAGTTCTGCTGTAATTAAAACAAAAAACAAAACCAAACAAAACAAAACAGAAAGAAAGAAAGAAAGAACAGAAAACAGCTAACAGCCTGTTGAACCAAAATTGATTCTGAAAAATCTGAATCAAAGTGAATTTAGGGCAGAAAGAGTCTCTATGACCATAACAATGGTAGAAACAACAGTAAGACTCACAGTCACTACACCCCATAATCCTAACCTGATGGAAGCAAACAGCCAGGTTGACCCTGTTCAGTAGTTTGTGTGCAACGAGACTCTCCTGCCTCCCACATGCTGAATGGGGCTTAGTGACCACCTTTTTAATTCCCTGCTGCTGCAGACAAGCAAGAGGACTGAGTCTGATAGTCACTAGATCAAGAAGCCTGGCCCTGACTAAATAAAGTAAATGGGACTGCCTCTTTTATTACTATAGTAGATTTATTGCACTCATTGGTTAGAATAGAACCTTATAATAAATAAACAACCTGTGTTCAGTTTTTTACAAAAAATTAAAAACAGGACAAAGTTGACATTTACAATAAAATGACTGGATGGTCAGTAAATATATATAAAAAAAAAACACCCCCCAAAAAAACAAACAAAAAAAACACGGTACTGTTCCCTTTAAAACAGTATGTTTTGTTACCTATTCTATCTGCATAAAAATTCTTGCTTACTCACCTTCAGATTTTGCCTTAAAATACATTATTTCTTTAGGAAAACCTTTGCATCTGGTATCCTACCCTTCAAACACACACAGTTTTTTTCTTTTCTACACTAAGGCTCCCTTTGTATCACTTATCACAGATGCATTAAAAAACTAAGAAGACCTCTGGGAACACACTGGACTGAGCTGACCTACACTCTATCTCTTGTTCCAAATACAGAGAAATACTGGATACATTATAACCACATTTATTTTTAAACATATTAAAATACAAGAAAGAGAAAAATTTCTAGGTGCCAAAAGTACAAAGTTAAAACCACAATAATTATATGAGTTGCCACTATGGTGGTTTCAGGATGTTAAACTAAATGCAGTTTATAAAAACAGAAGCTGCAATTTTTATGCCTATGCTGATATAGGAAAGTATCTGCCAACGACAACGAATTCTTAGTACTGAGAGACACAATTCCAAATTTAAAAAACCTTCACAAAATCAGCCCGAGCAACTTATAAGTTAACCGCCTGCTCGAACACTCTTATCTGTAAAAGGAGGCAATAAAAAATACACACTTTTGAAATATATGGCATCCATAATGCCTGGTAAATATTCAAATGAATACACATAAAAAGAAACAGAAAAAAACAAAAATCATAGACACTGCAATGAATGATCCATATATTGGAATTAGCAGACAAGGATTTTAAGCAGCTATTATAAATCTGTTCAAAGTCTTAAAAGAAAAAGAGTAGACATAATAAATAAATACATGGTTATTTTCATTACAGGAGAACAATAAAATATGAGATCTCTAAAATCAATTGCTATAACTTATGTGAGGTAAAAAATATTATGGTAGACAGTGTTGAGTGTTCATTGTTCTACTCATCTACACCTCCTTACTGCCTCTTTGAAACAAAAATAAGAACAAAAGCCAAAACATTCCCTAATTTGTTCAAATGCTGGATCCTCTCTGGCTTCAAAAATGAAATCTGGTGGGAGTTTTCAAGAAAGTTTCCTCTCTGGTAAAGAGATGTAGGGAAGAGACAGCTGTCTTTCCTTAGATGTTGCTTTGACTTGATGCACTGCTTGGAATTATTAGTGTGCTCTGCAAACTGGAAGAGATTCAGCTGTGGGAAACACAGATCAAAAAGCAAACAAACAAACAAACAAACAAATCCTGCCAACTCGATGACTGCCATTGTTTCTCTGAATTAACAAACACTGGAGATTTGCTATCTCTATATTTCTAGTTAGATAAGATAACATAGTTTTGAATGGTTTAACATACTTTGAGTTAGGTTTTCTTACTTGAAGCTGAAGGTATTCTAATTACTATAACTTTTAAAGAGTAAATCCCAACAAGGGTGCTAAACCTAGAAATAACTGTGGAATAAAATAATTACTAGTGTGTTTGTTTAAGGTTATATTTGAGGCTAGAATGTTCCAAGGAAATAGGAACAGTACTTGTCTTTATGCTCATTAATGTACCCACAAAAACTTACACAACCCTATGCAATCATAGAATAATCAAATTTAGTATTAAAAAGAGCAGCTAGTTTAACATTCCCATTTAATAGACAAGAAAGCTTAAAACTAAATTGATTTTCTAAGTGTCACATAGCCGGAAGGCATAGAATACTAATCTGATTTCTAGCCCAAGGTTCTTTTCTTCATATCTATTCTATTTTCATTGTAGTTGAAATAGTGAAATCATAAGTTATAATATTAGGGAATGAAATTAAATAGTAAGTCCTCCTACTCCATAGAAAAGGTATAATTCCCTTCTTTGAAATTTTAGAAAATGTATATATTATATGAGCGTATATCTGCTCATACAGACTTTGAAAGTCCCTGTTTAAGGGATGCCAGGATGGCTCAAAAGGTTAAGTGCTCACCTTGCAGTCCTAGGATCCAGGATCCAATCCAGGCCCTGGCCTGTGCAGACTCATATGCTGAACTGGGGTGTGGCTCCCAGTTTGGTTCTCTCTGGGCCAAGCTTCCCATGTGGGAGGACCCCAGTTCAGCACCCAGCTCTTGGGGGGCGTGCCTCCTACTTGAAAAGCCCTCAGCCCAGTTCCAGCCCTGCGCCCCCCACCCCACCCACCTGTTCGGAATAAAACCATGTCGAAAACTGATCACTTACAACAACGAAGAATGCTCTGGGCCCTCCCCCTTCTCTCTGTATCCCTCTGTCTCTATCTCTCTGTCTCTCTCTGTCAAAAGCAATTTTTTTTAAAGTCCCTGTTTAACCTTAAAAAAGATAAGACTGAGACCTTAGGTCTCTGTTCAATGACTTTTCTCCATGCCATTAATGTCATACACATTGCTCCCACTCAAATCATACTTTGGTTATTACACGTGATTTAAGACCCAGTTTAAAGATCATTTATTTCACTAAGGAAAAGAGTTAGAACTAATAAATGTGGGGATGAAAGTACAAAAACATTCATCAGAGAATGATTCAAATTACTGTTTTAAAAAATTTCATGTGCATGCACACACATAAAAGTACACACCAATCCGTCTGTGCACATGTACTATATACTTTACATTTTGTAATTACTGATTGAATTGTATTAAACGTTTCAATGATGTTATGATTGAATAATTAGTATAATTAGTTTCCTTTTCCAGAGCACTAAAACTGACAGAAAGTTGAGGGCATAGAATTATCAAAAACAGTTTATACAGATAGAAATAAAAACCTTATTTATTGTATCCTGATCATAAATGATTCTCAATTTAGAAAATCTCACAGACTAGTTGGTCTTCCTATGTCTAATAAATACAAACCAAATATATTTTTTTATATAACTAAAATTCCTTCTGTAGTCTCCCAGCTAATTCATCATATAAAAAAATCAATTCCCTAATGTGTTCGCACACTTTTATAGTCAATATTTTCCTGATTGCACATTTCTCTTTGTGGGGATTTGGAAAATTTTTTCACCCCCTAAAACACCACCCTTGGGAACTTATTTTATTTGGGAAATTTTAATCCATCCGAGTAAAGCAAATTAAAGGCAAACAAAATTTGATCTCTGAGGAACAATGATCTCACTGTGATATTTACTATTGAAGAGCATTTAAAGACTTGCTAAAAATTCAATTCTTCTCTAGTAAATTGCTACTAAATTTACTTTCAAATGTATAAAGATAAAAACCATCTAAAAATGGGAAAGAATTTTACTATATTATTTTGTTCTAGTTCATGTCATGGTTGGTGGTGACAGTAATCTATAAATATATTTTAGATACTAGGGATTTTCATAGGTACATATGATGCATATTTCATAGTTACCTATTAGAAATAATTGTTTAACTTTATGTATTATAATTAATTGAAGTATGTTGAGTGAAAAGTACACAAAATTTTCTTATTCATTATACGTTTGCTTTATAAAAATATATTTTTTAAAAGTCACAAATTCAAGTTCTAATACGAGTTGCTTATGAACTGTTTTATATTTTTTTAAGTAAACTTCTTTTCAACAGTAAGAGTTTCATGTTTGTGGTATAATAGACTCAATAAAATGAGTGTCATCGATGAGATGGAAAGTATATATTTTTTTTTTTGAGAATATAATCATTTATATTTATCAAAAATCAAAACAGCTGTACATATAAGCACTGTTATAAAAAAACAAAACAAACTCAGAAGAAAGTAATCAGAGCATTACATCTCATATACAAGGCCTGAGTATCTCGAAATCCTTTACAAATGGGGAGATAGCTTAGTAAGTTGTAGTTCGGGGTTTGCTTGTTTTTCTTTTTCTGCCTGTTACTTTTTTTTCTTCTTTTTCTTTTCATCTACTTCCATTTTAATCTTCACTTCTTCAGCTGTAAGGGCTCCCAGTTTCTTATTCTTTGCTTTCATAACCTTTTCCTTGATGGCAGCCACATCAATTTTAGTTTCAGTAGAA
>PVKE010053452.1:0-10042 GCA_004027555.1 Craseonycteris thonglongyai | reverse complement strand
TGATTCTTTCAGTCTGACTTATTTCGCTTAATAAGATGGTCTCTAGGTCCATCCATGTTACCAGAAATGACTGTAATTTATCATTTCTCATCGCTGAGTAGTATTCCATTGTGTAAATGTACCACATCTTCTTTATCCAGTCGTCTATCGAAGGGCATTTTGGTTGTTTCCATGTTCTGGCCACTGTGAACAGTGCTGCAATGAACATGCTGCCATTCCCATCAAAAAAATAGGTTTTAATTAACAGTCTTCACCTGTTTGTGCCTTAACTTCTGTGAACAGTGAATTCATCAAGAAGTAATTTAACTTTCATGAAAACAATATTGTTATCCAAAACTTTCTGAACTTTTCTCCAAAACATAATCCAAATTACATTTTGGAATCCTTTTTTATGTCCCATTTATTTGTGATTTCTGTTGGGTCTAAGCTCTTTTGCCTATGTTGGTCCCCTTCCTCCATAAAATAATACTAAAAATTATGTTTTACAACTGCCGGTAAAAAGACCAGCATGTTAATATAGACTCATATTTGTTGAACAAACTCAAAAAATGTCTGGACGATGGCAACGTTGGGATAGCTCAGTGGTTGAGCTCTTACCTCACAGTCACAAGGTCTGGGGTTTGATTCTCAGCCTCAGCCTGTGCAAACACATATGCTGAACTGGGGCACAACTGGTGGCCACTGGTATGGCTCAGCAGTGAAGGTTCTCGCCTCCCACACGGGAGGCCCTTGGTTGGGTTCCGGCCCCACACGGCCCCGTATCCACCTGTGTGAAATGAAACTATGTCACAGTTAATGATGTACAACTATGGAGACTGCTCTGGGCCTCCCCACTTCTCTCTCTCCCTCTCTCTCACCTTCTCTCAAAAACAAAATACACCTTAAAAAAACAAAATCTGAAAGCTTTGATAGAAATGAATGATAGAGATTTAGTCAAGGGCCAAGAGTCTGTAAATTGGGAACACAGCTAGGAGAAAACTCAGGGGTGTTCAGAGAAGCAAGAGAAGTGAACGGTTCTTATAGTAAAAAGTGAGTCAGGAGAATCATCTGTCCTGCATTCTTGAACCCAGGATGGGTCTTGTACAGCTCTCAGTCAGACGCCAGTCAGGATGATGGGCCCCAGGAAGTCTGGTCAGTCCCAGTGGTTTTGATAATGGATGTCAGGTGGATGTCTATGTGCGTCCTTTAGGGGGAAATCAGACAGCTGGGATACGTGAGTCCTTCAGGGGATAATTAGAGGTTTACCTGGAGGTCCAGATATAAATCCAGGTATTGACACAGGACTGGAGGTCCCAGGCTAGTTAAAACCAAAGTGGAATCTCTCCTCATGCCTCAGCCTTCATTAATGTTAGTAGATTCAGCAGCTGAATTAAAATAAATCCAGGTTATAAATCCCTATCTTCCCTCTTTCCTCATATTAAAATATTTTCTTTGACCTAAATGCTAACTTTTTTTTTCTTCTAATTTCAAAGGAAACAAAAATATTTTCTTGAGACCCTAAGCACTGTGACTACTGTGCTCAATGATGAACTGCCTTTAGGAATTTACTCCCATGTTCCATTCTGCATTTTTGTTGCCAGAAATTCCCCTTTCACTGGATCGTAGAAACCTACGAGGGCAGCGGTCATTCATCACAGTGATTCCCAAATCCTCTGCCTTGAAATCAGGACTTCACTAAGTCTTGTTTTGTTTAGCAATTCACTTTCACTCACAAATACACCTTTGCCTTCTGTCAGACTAGTCCCCCCAGCCCAAGGTTGTGTATTGAAATAACCCAAGGGGAAGCCAGGATGGCTCAGTGCGTTAAGCTCTCACTTTGCAGGGCCGGGGACCCAGGATCGAATCCTGGCCCTGGCCCATGCAGACCCATGTGCTGAACTGGGGAGTGCCCCCAGTTCAGTTCTCTCTCTGTCTCTCTCTCTCTCTCTCTCTCTCTCTCTCTCTCTCTCTCTCTGTCAAAAAAAAAAAAGAAAGAAAGAAAGAAAAGAAAAGAAAAAAGAAATATCCCAGGGAGGTTTTCTGCTTTTGTTTTAAATTCTGATTCCCAAACCAATCAAATTAGTAACTCTGGGTAGGGACCTAGAAAGCAATAAAACAATACTTTATAAAGTTCCTCAGATGATTCTAATTTGCACACAAGTTTGAGAACCAGCAATCTAAGTGAAAACAAAATATTATCATTTTCCTATAATGTGCTGTGAAGCACAGGAGATATATAGATACCTATATATCACATTGTATTGTAATAACTTGTTTATACATAAATCTTTTTACTAGATGGAGAACTCCAAGCATCATTTCTCAATCATTTTATTTTGACTTACCACCTAGTTCAATGACTAGTATTGAGTAGACACTCAATAAATGTTTGTTATTGAATGAGTAAATGGATGAATAAATTGATACATGTTCTCAGGTGTTTAATTTCCCTCTTCCTTTTTTCTTCTTTGTCTTAGATTCTCAATCTTGCCTGCATATTCAAGTCCCCTGAAAGCTTTGTTAAACTATCCTAGGCCCCAACCCAGGACAATTAAATCAGAATTTCTGAGGGTGGTGCACAAATAGATTTTAAAGGATCCTTTGGCAAATCAAATGCACAACTAGCATTGAGAACTACTAATTTTTACTTATTTGTTAAATTTATTGGGGTGACATCAGTTAGTAAAATTATGTAAGTTTCCAGTGTACATTTCTATAATACATCATCTATATGCTGCAATGTGTGCTCATGACCCAGAGTCAGTTCTCCTTCCATCATCATATATTTGATGCCCCCTCTGATAGCACTCCCTTCTCCCCCTCACCCTCTGGTAACCTCTGAACTGTTGTCTGTGTCTATGAAGTTTTGCTTGTTTGTCAAAACCATCTTTAATGTCTTAATTTTTCAGAAAACTCTTTTTGATACTCTCCCACATATATCTTTCAATATCTTAAAATCTAGTTGGTTTTGAGGAAGCTGGGATGACTCAGCAAGTTGAGCACTCACTTTGCAACCCTGGGGACCAAGGATTAAATCTTGGCCCTGGCCCATGTGGACCCATAAGCTGAACTGGGGTGTGCTTCCCATGTGGGAGGCCTTCAGTTTGGTTCTTGCCCCCTGGCTCAGCCCCTGGCTCGAGGGAGCATGCTTCCCATGCGGGAGGCCCCCAGTCCAGTTCCCTCCCTGTGCAGCCCCCCACCCACCTATGCAGAACGAAACCATGTCGAAAACTGATGACATACAACTATGGAGACTGCTCTGGACCCTCCCCCTTCTCTCTGTCTCTCTCTATCTGTCAAAAACAATAAAATAAATCTTTTTTTTTTTTTAATTCTGGTTGGTTTTAAGAGAGAAATATGTAAATCTAGAAACTCAAGAAAATAATTTGTTTTCTTGATGCATCCATGTGTATGTTTTATCTCAGAAGCTAGCATTTGAGGGCTGAATTCAGGCTTTATGGAGTTTTGATTTCCTGAGAGTGATGAAAACAGTGCTGGGCCTAAATTCTAATACTTAGAATGAAAGATATGGATTTTAGGTCGAAATACCATGTTTCTGGAGCCAGGCTTGCCACATACTATTCAGCTGATTTTAGGCCATCCATACATTCATTGCTTCAAATTTTCAATTTGCTGTAGTAACCAATTAATTTCCTCAATGAGTGCCTAGTTTTAAAAGTTTTGATTTAAACTAGAACTTAAGTTTGATACCACACTTAAGTTTGAGGCCACCTCCCTGAAAGGCATCATGAAACTTACTTCTCAAATTAGCAAAAGGCTAATTTCAGTTTGTGAAGGGGCAAAAGTAAGGAGGTTCAAAATTCAGATCACATTGCTATCCTCTATATTTCTAACCCTTAACCCATATTTCTTCAAGGGAAGTAAAGTGGTGCAAGAATTTGGGAGGCACCTAGTAGTACTCACTTTGGGCATGTGAACACCTGATTATTTTCATGAAAGAATCAGAGAATACCATAATGCTTATTAACAGTGTGGATTTCTTATTAGTCAGCATTACTGTGCTGCTGAGTGGTATGAATTTGGTAACTTAGCAGTTAGTGAATACACATTTATTAATGACTGTGAAAAATTTTAGTGGAGTAGTTTATATTCAAATTTCAGCTATATTCAGGGTCCGGAAGAAGTAATGCCCATTTTTATGAGCTGGTAACCTATACCAAATCTGTACAAAATCATAAGCATGTAATTCTGTAACGTAACAATATCACACGCAAGCACACTCCACTACTTGAAAAAAGGTGTTACTTCTGCCGGGCCTGTATTTTGTAGGATTCTGATGCTTTGAAATATCCCTTCTCTACTTTTAGATTTAAAAATATATATCTAACACAGAGTTGGTTTCCCAACAAGAAAAAAAGCATATGCCTCATCTGTCTTGGAAAGGCAAAACACAGACAAAATGAATATAAGCATTTTGTCCCTCTGTGATTGATGAGTGGACTGTGTCAAGCAAACTCAAAAAGAGTCCAGAGGCTTTGGCTATAAATAAATAATAAAGAATTATCCAAGGGTATTAAAGTTTGTAAACTGGGAACACAGCTAGGCAAAATCCTAACAGTGTTCTGAAAAAGAAACAAAAGTGAAGAGTTTTCACCGTAAAAAGTGCATTCTTGGGAATCATCAGTCCTGCAGTCTTAGGTCAGATATCAGGCAGTTTGTATAATGACTGTCAGGGGGGTGTCAGGTGGTCTGGATACGTGAGCATCTCAACAGGATGATTAGAGAGTTATCTGGAGGTCTCTGTATGTCAAGATGTATATCCAGGCATTGACAAAAGACTAAAAAGTTCAAAAAAAGTTAAGTTCCCAGGCTAGTTAGAACAAGAATAGAGTCTTTACTCATACCTCAAACGCCATAACGTTACTAATTTCAGTGGCTTGGTTAAAGCAACTCATTTTATTTATTTCCTATCCTCTCTTCTTCCTCAACAGTTTTCAACACTTGAGGGAAAAAAATTCACACATGTATAATTGTATAGTGCAGATGCAAAATCTGAGTTAATTCACATTCAACATTTTTACTTACCTGAAACTTTTGCTAAAACAAGTCGAAATGATAACTTCCAGAAACCTCTCTAAAGTCAGTAAGTTCTCATTGGGTCTAAAAAAGAAATTGTATTTTTCAAGAGGAATTTTGGGATTTCTTTTTATAGTAAACATACCTGTTTCCCATTCATAAATGTTGTTCTTAAAGTTAGTTTAATCACAATAAGTACAAATTCTTGGAAGTGGTTGATGAACATCTGCTTGGGAAAAAAAAAAAAATCTGCTAAGTAACAAATATTTTTAAAACACTCAAACCCAAGTAGACATACACTGACATGCACGACAAATATACCAAAACAGTTTTGGTTTATATTCTGAGATCCAAATGGAGAAATGAAAATGTAATAAAAAGTCCAACTTGGCACTAATTATACAGAAACGTTTAAATAGAAATACCAATTCAAAGGCTTTGCATTAAGCTAAATATTTGGAATTCAGTGTCTTTGCAAACCCACAATTTTTAGATAGCAAAGCAAATAATCAAAACAGAGGTTTCTACTGAGTCATTTGTTTCAGGTTTCTTGGAAGAGACTAACAATGGATAGTTCTGTTCATGATTTAAACAATTTTGCAACCTTTTTTATTAGTACTGTACAAAAATGGGTTAGGTAGCAAAAGTAGTAAAAAAAAAAAGGAAGATAAAAAGCCAATCCCCTCATTCTTCTTCTTTATCTACCAGACATTATATCAAGATGGGCTTACACTTTTAAAAGCACTTTAATATGCATTGATTTTTGTTTTCCTTACAGTTATCTATGAGATTTGTATTGTGTTTCCCACTTACTAGAGATAAGGTAAATGACTTTCCCAAATTTCTACAAACTTTAAATTCAGCAGCAGGGGAAGCTGGGATGGCTCAGCGGTTTAAGCGCTGGGGACCAAGCCCAGGGGACCAAGAATCAAATCACTTCAGCCCCTGTAGACCCACATGCTGAACTGGGGTGTGCTTCCCATGCGGGAGGCCCCTAGTTCATTTCTTGCCTCCCGGTTTGGCCCCTGCCTCCCATGCAGGAGACCCCCAAACCAGTTCCCTCCCTGCGCAGCTCTCGCCCCCTGTGTGGAACGAAACCATGTCGAAAACTGATGACATACAACTATGGAGACTGCTCTGGGCCCTCCCCCTTCTCTCTGTCCCTGTCTCTCTCTGTCAAAAACAATAAAATATACCTTTTTAAAAAGTTCAATAGCAATCCATTTTATATCTGTTTTACGTATACAGCTGCTTTATTACAGACGAATAAAGGTAACATGTTTTAATTTATCTGTCATAAAAAAGCACAATACCATTTGCTTTCCGATCCAAGCCTGGCCATTTTATTGTATTGTCAATACCTTTCACTTCTGAAATACCCTGTGATGAGCAAAGTCTTTCACCAAGACTCTCAAACACTCCTGAAGTGTTTAGAAAATACTGGCTGCCTGAGCCCTCTCATGAACTTGCAGTAGTTGCTCCTTAATGAAAACCTAGAGAACTCCAGTAGCTAAGAATGGTAGCTAAGGGACTCATGCCATGTGCTCATGAGTCCCTTCAGTCTCAACAGTTGGCATGAACTTGGCAGTATTTCTACACAAAGTGGTTTTTAATAAGTGTTGGCTCCTAACATCATGGTGGTTGTAAATGCTAATAAACTTCCTACAAGGAAAGTAGAAGTGGAAAGTTTTATATTGTCTAACATTTTATCACTGTACTTGGTTAGCATGGACAATTACCCTAGTTTCCTGAGGCACATACTCCCTGAGTGTTTAGCAGTTAATGAATATAAATAGTAGCAAGCCAGCAATTTTCAAAACCATAAATAATTGTTCCTTGGAAAGCCCCTGCCAGTGGAAAAAAATATAACAAAAAAGAAAAACTAGTATAGCAAAAAAAAAAAAAAAAAATTACTGATTAACAAAGACCAAAATTCAGGTTCAAAATCTTTTGAACTTGCACACTATAAATTTATGCCATTAATTTACAGATGGAGCTTTAAATATAAGTGTACTTGTTAAATGATTGTTTCTTTTTCATCTACAATATTTATTTTTACAATATTTATTACTTATATCATTCCCTAAAAGAAAAAAAACAGACTATAGTTAATATCCATTAACAGGATAGTACCCATTAAAGATCAGTAAATTTTGTCTGGATTAATATTTCTATAATCATTCTTTGCTACTTTTTCAAATTAAAAGTGTTCCATGAAGAATACAAGTTCATGTATCAAATTGAACAGAGAAGTAAATAAAGAAAAGCTAATAATTTCCCCCTTCTCTCCTCATCAGTAAATGTAGTCATTGATTTAACAATGTACATTAGGGATTAACATATCAAAAATATATGAAAATAGCTTGTTAACTCAGGGTTTTATTGATATCCTAATAAGTCTGTAGAGAAAGGGCAGCAATCAGCTAAGTACACAGAATCTGAAATAACAGAAATAACAATCCTTATAGAATTTTTTAACTTGTTGATTTTTGAAAGACATTGTTGAGGTATGTATGTGTAACAGATTGTTAGTTACTGTATCACCAGAAAACAGACTTTTAAATTATGATTATATAAAAATGGGGTTATAAAGGATTGTAATATTTTAACATATATCTCTGCAAAGTCGTAGGAGGCATCAAGCTAGAATTCAATAGTTTTTAATATCATCTTTTTTTAATTATAGTTTTAGATTTTCATAAAAGTTATAAAGATAATAGGGAATTTCCATAACACATCCAGTTTCCCCTATTGTTAAAATCTTGTATAACCATAGTATATTTGTCACAAGAAACCAACACATATATACTACTATTAAACTCTAGACTTTCTTCTTATTTCACTAGTTTTTTGTTTGTTTGTTTTTTTCTAATGTCTATGTTTGTTCATGTGTTTTAGGATCCCTCCAGGGCCCCACATTACAATTTGTCATAAGGACTCCTTAGTCTTTTCTTGTCTTTCTTTCTCTGGGAGTTCCCCCAGTTCAGTTCTCTCTCTGTCTCTGTATTTCTCTCTCTCTCTCTCTCTGTCAAAAACAATAAAAAAAAAAAACCTTAAAAATTAAAATGACCTACTACTATAATTACTATTTAATCTTGTAATTATCAATAACATTATGTAATTTCTAATTTAATTACTATTTATACTGGTCCTAGAGCCTATTTTTTAGAAATATTTCTAACCCCAAAAGAAATATTTTTAAAAATTATATAAATCTTTAGAAATGCTAAGGAAGCCAATTCTTGAGTCCAACAAAAAACATGTGGTCTCAATGAAGCCTTGGCCAACTTTTCAGTTAGTCTGTGTGTGGAACTGAAGTATGCACAGCTCATTTCCTCTGTTAGCAGCTCTCCCATGAAAAGTTCAGAATAATTAAAGCCTATCCATTGATAAGGTATTGCTGAGAGGGGCATGGCTGACTAATGAATGACAGCTACTTACTCAATAATTTGCTTAGTTGGCTTTGGGCTGTTTTCCTGCCCCGAGGTAACCGTCACACCTACAAGCTCATTTTGGATTGTCCTAACAAGCTTCTTTGAATGAGAATGAAACCAAATGATGTAAAACTATTAGTCTTTGTCATCCAAGGATGTATCACTGAAACTCACTAGATATGGCTATTCCCTATTATCCACCCTCTTTTTTTTTTTTCCTTTTTCTTTTTTACTTGGCAGGGATGGCCTTTTGGCTAAAAAGTTTGGCAATTGGTAAAGATTGTCCTTACTCCTTGCCAGTTACTGTGCAAGGTACAACCATGATCACACTCAAATCTTTTCCCTTGAGGCATATATAGTTTAGAGGAGAAGACAAGAATGCATAAACCACAGAGAATTGTGTCTATAAATTATTTTATATGATATATTATATGTAAGATGCCTAATGAACAGTTAAGATATTCAAAGAAAGAATTAGATGAATGGTCTTGACAGACCCAGAGGTAAAAAAGCAACTTCACAAAGTCTCAATACTCTAACCCAGGGGTTCCCAACCTTTTTATACCCTAGGGCACATTCTAAAATATCGGTAGGGTGGAGGGCACCAGCTATTTCTAAGGATATTTATTATTGAACAAGAATAAAAATAATAAACAAAAATAATTTTAAAATAATAAATTTATTGTACAAATTATATACACACAAAGAAACATATATACAAAACGTAATACAAAGTAAATAAAAAACACACGTATAATAAAATCATTTAAAAAAACATAAAAAAAAACAAAAAAAATCAATCTGTCAGTGTGATCTTTGGTATTGCATTTCATTGGCCAGTGCCTCATAATTAGGAGAGTATGACGACAACCCTGTTAGCAAACAATTATTAAGATGCTCATCGGTAAGTCGAGATCTATATCATGATTTCATTAAATTCATGTTTGAAAACAAAGATTCGCATAAATACGTTGACCCAAACAAAGATTTGATTTTATATGCCGCTTTTTAAAAAAATGGGAACCTTTCTTTGTTGACTATGTTCCATAAGTCCTCTGATATTAAGGATTTTAGCAAAATATCATTCTTAAGGTTTAAACTTTCTAACTCTAGTTCTTCTGCTTTCCCCTGAACAAGGTCTGCAATGCATGCGGCTAGTTCTATTCCATTTATTTAGCAAGTAAAAGGATTGATACAGAAGGAGACAATTGGCTCGATATTTGTAAACTGCAGAAATCTCTCTTCAAACTGTTTTTGAAGCACTTGCAGGGTCTCAATAAATAATGACATGTTTAATTCATTGTCACCTAGCATTTTCCTCATATATGGGAAGTGCACGAGAGACTTGATATGCAGATGTGATATCAACAAAGTCAATTTTGCTTTCAATGCATTTACAGAGCTTATCATTTCAGCTATATTTTTGTCTTTTCCCTGCAACTCCAAATTAAAAGAATCTAATTTTTCCATGGTGTCAGCAAGAAAACCCAAATCCACCAGCCAGCAAGAGTCTGTTAGTTCATCATAATTTTCATTTTTATCATGTATAAATGTTTTTATTTCTTCAATTAAGTTCACAAATCTTGTAAGAA
>PVKE010053451.1:0-10041 GCA_004027555.1 Craseonycteris thonglongyai | reverse complement strand
GTGAACCGAGGCACAGTTTCCCATAGGGTTCAATGTAAATCCGGTTAATCCGTTCTGACCTTTTTTTTCGGTTTTTGAAGCACAAAAAATATGAAACAAATTACAATACACATTAGTACAGTATAGTAATGTAGAAAGAGCACAACAAAAATCAGAAAAAGTCACTGAAAGTACTCACAGTGTACTTTTTTCTGTGTCTTTTTCTCTCCACGATCTTCCTACAGGAAGTCACAACCATGTGACAGCCAGGAAATAGCATTAAAATGGCTGTAGCTCCTGTTCATGAACCGAAGCGGAGTTCGTGAACCGGAGCATATTTTGATGAACTTTTCTGTTCGTGAACCGAGTTGTTCGTGAACAGAAGCGTTTGTGAACCGAGGTACCACTGTATTTCTAACTAGTCAGGGTGAAATGTTTTCAGGATTGAATTCAAGAAAAATCAATTGTTTTGTCATTAGATTATTTTATTTCTAAATCATCTGTGGCAGAAGAAAGAACAAAGTTCTAAATCGGTTGTAGTTGAATTAAAAGTCTCTTTTATCACTTGGGGCAAAGATTCAGGATTTTTGCACATACTAGCTACAGAGCTTGGTGCACATAAGCTTTCTCTTCATTTTTATTCTCTGCATTTTGCTTGGTACTTAGTTACAAATAAAGCACAATGGCCTATTTTGTTTTGATGTGTGACTATACTGTTGTTTGCATTTTATTTCTATAATATATGAGAATTTATTGTAAGAAAGCATTTTAAAATAAAATATAGGGGGCAATGATTATTAAAGTTTAGTATAAGAACAAGTTGATTTCTTCTTAGAATCTAAATGATAGTACTATTATGAAAAATTATTAATCTGAGCCACTTCAAACTGTTTAAGAAACTACTGACTTTATTTTACATTGGTGTGACATTTAAATGATCATTTTTACTCTATCATTGCCAATCACTACCTTAAATACATAAGATATCACTAAAGACTATTATACACATAAGGTCAATCTTGAGAAATATTCACAACTAATTTCTTAAAAAATACATCAATACAGTATTCTTTTAAATGCAGATGAAGAAAAAGTTTGGTTCAGTAGGTAATAAGATAAAAAAAATTTTGGTTTAGTAGGTAACAAGAATGAATAAAATCTGAACACCATAAAGCAACAACAATTTCTATTGTTCCTAATTATATAAATGTATAGATATGTGTACAAATAGATATGGACACTGTATACATGTGTGTATATATACATACCTGAGAATGTGTGTGTGCGTGTGTGTGTCCATATTAGAGAGAGAGAATGACAGAGGCTTATAATGCCACAGACATGAATATAATTTCATAAGGTGAGTCACTCAATATCTTTCTCCAATTAGTCAATGTTTAACTTTTCATACATCTGTTTATTGGCCCCTACTTAAAACAAATCATATTAGAAAATAAAACTTAATAAATAGTAAGACTCTAAATATCTAAGTTACACAGACTATGTATACTCTTAAAAATAAGAAATCTTTATTATGCAGTTACATTTTATTTATTCATTAACAAATTTCATTAAGCTCACTTTGCACTAAACAAAAGGAGATCCTGGCAAAGAACACAAAACACTTAACACAACGATACTTATCAATTTTTAGAACTGCACACTAACAGACAATCTTTTCCCTTAGATCACAAGCTGAATCAACACAAAAAGTTCTGTTGGTTCTGCTTCTTCCTTCTTTCTAAATATCACCAACATACCATTTGTTAACACACATAAACACCATGATTGGCCTTGCATTTCATAAACATAGCCTAATCACTATCCTATTGAACTTATAATTCAGTAGAAATAGGCTAACAACAATTATTTATATTTACATGCTATTTTATAATACGAAAGGTATTTCACACACAATATTTCATTGTATGTATGTGTGCTGATATAGTTACTCATTTAGAGATATTATTATAAAATAAAAAAATGCTTATGAAAATCAACAAAGTAAAACCTTTTAAGTAAGATACATATGATCAGCAAGGCATACATCTAATGCAAGTCAAAACTGAAGATGGGGCAACACCTTACGAACATACAGTTTTACCGTACAATCTGTACTCAAAGGCTTTGATGAAGAGATAGATTACAGCATGTATTTAACTGACAGAAAGGGTCCATTGGATAAGTTAAGGTAACAGAATCACAGGAAGATATTCTAAGGGCAAAGTGCTACCTTGAAAAGGGCACATAATTTTATAATATAAAATTTATGCTGAGGATTACAATCATGTGGTTTGTCTCATTACATATTGCCTACAAAACTGCTGCTTGGGATCAATACCAGATTCTATAAATGAGTGAGTTACAATTCATCCAATATTTCTATCTTACTTCTTTTATTTCAGGTTTTTAAATCATTTAAGTGTCATTAAAAGAAGTTGATAAGCAAAACCATCCAAGCATTTCTAAAACTAATCCTGTTTCCCAACATGTGATGTAAGACCTATGAATCACAATAACTAACTCAAATGAGTGACCCAGCATCACTCTGATTATGAGAACACGCCATCTGTTCATTGTCCTTGAAAGCTAAACACGTCTCTGGCTTAACTTTTTTACAACAGTGATTACTCACTTTGGCAAGTATTGCATTTATTGTTTGTTTCATCACTATAAAGATTCTATTTAGGCATCCAAATGCTGTATATTTTCTTCTCTGGCATCATATGAGCATTCTTTTTTCTTTTTTTTTTTTTTTTTTTTTCGTAATATGGGAAATATATTCAGTGCCAATTAGAATAAATCACAAGATGGTAATGGCTCTGGTACATCAGAAATCATACAAACTCCTTTGTTCCTGCTATCAACCAGTTACAGGGATAGTGCATCAATAAATTTCCCTCTCAAATCTCAAATAATGATTAGGTTAAATCACATGAAATTACCAATATTCAACTATTTGACTTTGAAAAGGAAACATTTTATATGGTTCTACTTGTAATAAACCAGAGATTCCTCATACTCTTATACCTTAATAACTTAGTCAGGTATCTGTACCCCCATATTCACTGAACCACTATTCACCATGGCTGAGACATGGAAACAACGTAAGTGTCCATTAAGAGATGAATGGATAAAGAAAAATATATATAATATGATTCAGTCATAAAAATGTTAAATTCTGCCATTTGTGACAACATAGACAAAGCTTGAGGATGTTAAATATAATAGGTCACAATAGAAATACCAATACTGTGTGATCTCACTTATATGTGGAATCTAAAAAGCCAAACTCATGGAAACAGAGTAGAATGTTGGTAGCCAGCAGCTGGATAGCAGGGGAAGTGAGGAAATGCTGGACCAAGGATGCAAACTTTCGGTTATTAAGAGAGAGAAATTCTGGTGATCTCATGTAAAGCATGGTGACTACAGTTAATAGAACTGTATTGTTATAATTGAAAGTTGCTATGAGAGTAGATCCTAAATAGTCTCACCATAACAACAACAATGGTGATCATTTGAGGTAAAGGACGTGTTAATTAACCTTATTATGGTAATCATTTTGATATATATAGATCAAATTATCACATTATACACCTTAAACTTACACACTGTTATACATCAATTAGATTTCATTAAAGCCAGCTCCAAGTTTACACACCATAATGGGGGTCAGTCTTAGGGGTCAGTCATCAGCGTCTAGACTGACATCTTGCCCAAGCAGCCATAGAACTGTGGGCTGGCTGACTGCTTGTGTGGATCCCAGGCACTGGTGAGGCAAGGAGCATGGAGAGACTTAGGCAGCTGGCACCTGTGAACACAAAAACCTGTGGAGCAAAAGCCAAGGGAATCTGAAGACGGCCTGCAGGGGCTGTGCTGACCATCGGTTTCTTCAGTGGAGAAAGCTACTGAGGTCGTCTGCAAGAGCAGGTCACTGGGAATCACAATAACTCCTACTGCGTGGCTGATACCTGGAGACCCTACACTCCTGCCTTGTTCCTAGCCACCTCTATCCAGTTCAGCTTTACTGGTTTCTGGTTGGGTTGAAACCGAAGCAGTTCTTTTGTCTAGTACCCCCAAAAGATTGGAGAAGCTGGTTGCTCACCACATCCTCCCTTTCCAGAAGAGGGGAACTCTTTCGAGCTGAGGTATTCCCCTTTGGTGCTGAGCAGTGCTCATCTGGGGAGATGGAGTGATGTAACCAGAGGAGGTTGTTCTTCCTCTTATGCAGGTATTCTAGGGTTTTTTATTCTACTATGTTACTGAAGTTTTGTAAGTAGGCACTCCTGAGCTCTCACAGAACTGTTTGTTCATGGATAACTGTCTAATTTTTCATCTTTTGGGGTGAGGAGGAGGGCTGTTCACCTTTACGGGAGGGTTTCTTACTCTGCCATCTTAGTGATGTCACTCCCTAATATTCCTATTCTAATGAAAATAAAACCACGTAGACTTTAGATGTAAAATACTCTTGATGGAAATAAATTCTATTTTAAGTCACTTTCTTTTAATATAGATTTTTATAATTTTGTCAGCAGAAGATATATTTACTTATATTGAATTTCATGCCTTAAAGAATGAACTGTGAGTCTACTGTATTTAGAAGAGACATAAGTGAGAACCTTTGTATAAAAACAGCTATGACAAGGAGCTCTATTATCTGTGGATTTAGGTTTAATTTTAACTAGGTATCTGTAAATAAAATTGTTGAAGGGACTTTATCTTGTTTAGAAAAGAAATATTTTAGCAAACAGCATGTAATGCCTACAGTTTGGTTGAAAACTGAAGAGTCTCCTTTTTGACAGGAAAATGAACATCAGTGAAATGCAGTAGATATCAGGTATCTAGACTTCATCAAGACTAAAAGGCTTGACAAAATCTTTTTTAATACCCTTGTGACAGAGATCGAGAAAAAGAGATTGAATGCTAATACAATTGGATAGATTTGAAATGAATTGAAAATCCATTTCTTGAGGATACGGATTAATGAAATGATGTCAGTCTGTGGACTTTGCTTTCATCCTGTCTTGTTCAATGATTTTATCAATGACTTGAATGAAGACAGAAAATATATGTGTATTACATTTGTAGATGATACAAAGCTTGGAAGGATAAAGGAATATGTTGGACGACAGTATGCCGGTATCAGGAGCCAAAAAGATCTTAACAGGCTTGAGAGAGAAGCCAAACCTGACAAGATGGAATTAGTAAGAATAAATGTAAGGTCAGTACAACATAAAAAAGAAAAGAAAAAAAAAAACCTGCTCTTTAAGTAATAGCTGAGTGGGCTGTGGCTTAAAGGTAGCAGGTGAAACGAAGACTCAGGAATATAGACAAGTTCACAGTAAGTTTTATATTAGTTAATAGTGTAAATTGTAATCAGGGGCTTGATTTTTGGAGTCAAAAAAGATGAAAGGTTGAAGTACTAGATATGACCTTTATTAGGGATTAAGCTTGACAAATTACTTAATCTCTTTATACCTTCATTTCCTTATATGTAAAATTAGAGTAATAGTAGTACAATCTTCGGTGTGATGTCAATTTATGCTACCTTTTTAATGAATGTGCTGACCCTTAATTCTTGAATCTTTAATGATTACTGAGACTTTCCTTAAACATACTATAGATTCTTTTCCCCATTGTTCAGTGGAAAGAAAGCTGGAAAGGAAGACCTGAAGAGATAAAGAAGGATGAAAAAGGAAACAAGAGAAGAGAGAAGGTAACTAATCAACTACTTTGGTCAAGATACTATGCAAGATACTGTAGGTACATGAACTCATTTTATTTGCATAACTAAATGTAACAAAGGTATTATCATTTTCATTTTAGGCACGAGAAAACTGAGGCTTAGAAGAAGTCGTTTTCCCAAAGTCAAAACAAAGAAATTAGAACTAGATTTTGAACCAAAGTCTCCCCTCTAAGGCTCAGATTCTCTCCATCACCCCCATTCACCTCAAAACAAGAGTTCTCCCAGATCACCTAATGACAAGCATCCTCAATATTCATTCATTTTCTTTGCATGTCTGAAATTCAACTTAAAATGTTATTTCATTACCACATTTATATTAATATTAGATATCCAGTGCAGTTCAATCCATGAGAATTTATTTTAACACATTAAATTACGTCTATGACTCAATTTACATATATAAAGCAATTCAGTAAACATAATGATGTTCCTGAGAGTAATCCCATTTTTTTAATATTAACCCTCCCATAACAGGTTCTTAGAAAGTTTTCTTCTCTGGGCCTGTGTAAACCTAATTATGCTTCCTTTGTATTTTAAGTCATTTCTTTTGTCTTTTTATTTTTCACCAACCACATATGAGCAAACATTAAAGCAAGCCAACAGCATCAGACTACTTATATAAACTGAAACAAAAATTATTTCAACTAATAAAAAAATGCAATGCTATGCACTTGTAGTTTACCACTTATACTAGAGGGATTTGGAAAGAGGCCAGTAAGAGAAAAATACAGCTACAGGGAGAACATTATGTGCTATCCACATGCTGCATCTTTTAAAACCCAAGCCAAACATCGCATTTCCTGTGAAGTTCTCCCGGACCACATCCTCACCCAGGTGAGATCTAGTTGCTCTTTCCTTTGCTCCAGGCCTTTTCACACATCTTATGTAACAGCACGACACTATATTGCAATTATTTGCTGATGTAACAGGATTTTAAATTATAAGTTTCAATGGAGGCACCAAGATAATCACATATTACAATTCCAAAGGAGGCACTAGGCCATTTATAGAATTTTTTAAATAGTTCATTACAAACAATGCTCAAATCCCTTATGCACATTGAAAATATTCTCTTAATGAAAATGAAGACAGGGAAAGGTTTTTCTGAGTGGGTGTCTTTCTAAGACTGTGCTTAGAGTCACGTCCTCGTTGGAAGTAGGAAAGCTCTTGTGAGAGAACATCAGTGAGTCTGCTTTTAAATGGGCTGGTGTCTGACTCCCATCCAAGATCAGACAATAGAAATGAGCTAATAAGCTGCAACTATGTCAGCACTTGGAGTATTGCTGCTATGTGTAGGAACTAGCATACAATTCTATGGAGCAAGGCAGTTCCTAACCTATTCTGGCTTCTAAATCTACTCTATGGAAGATGTTCATTGAAAAGTTGACCATGTTCTATACTGAAAAATTCAATGATCTTTTTAAATCAACATCTACAAATGATTTGCTATATGCTTTCATATTCAAACTTTCACCTTCCTGAGTTTCTGTGATCTTCCAGTGAGGTACTATGCACACACCATGAGCTTAGACACCAAATGGACCTAAATTTAAGTTAATACAAGCAATAAGTATTTACAGAACACACAGAATGTACCAGGGACTAAACTGGGCTGTGGAGATCAATGGTAAACAAGGCAGACATGAAACAACATGAGCTCACCAAGCTTAATATTAACCCAGCTATACCACTTCCCAGCCATACTACTCTTAAGAAAATTTATTGGGGATGCTGGGATAGCTCAGTGGTTGAGCACTTGCCTCAAAAGCACAAGGTCAGGGATTCGATTCCTAGCTCCAGCCCATGCAAACCCATATACTAGTAACTACCAGGATGGCATGGCAGCAAAGCTTCTCGCCTCCCATGCAGGAGGCCCCCCATTCGGTTCTCACCCTGTATGGCCCATGTCCACCTGTGTGGAATAAAACCATGTCACAGCTGATGATGTACAACTATGATGTGCAAATGTGGAGACTGCTCCAGGCCCTCTTCCCTTCTCAATCTCTTTCTCTCTATCTATCTCTATCTCTATCTCTATTTCTCCTTCTCTCAAACAATAAAATAAATCTTCAAAAAAGAAAAAGAAAGTGTATTAAATTGAGCATAAGTTTTCTTAACTTATAAAAGAAGAGTAATATTTCCTACTTTGTGGGAAATATTATGAATATTAAATAAGGTAAATTGTGTAAATTGCCAACTAACTTCTATCAGTCAAATAATATTTATTCAATGAACGCTGAATGACTTTTATCATCCCCTCCCTCTCCACTACCTTGTCCTTTCCCTGCATAATCTCATTCCTTCTACTGCTTTTGCTGCACTCATTCTGTAATTATCTTAGTCCTACTCTGACAAGCGGTATGAAATGCCTGCATTCCCCAAAGATTTCCCAATTCTGTCTTTCCTCATTCTTTACTTCCTCCCTAAGGGACCTTATTCACTCTCTTGGCATCAAGTACACGGCTATGCAATTGTTGCTTCAAGCTATTTCTTGAAGGGTGATCTCTCTTTATTTCCCTTCCCACATTTTCATGATACCTCTATTTCAGTGTGTCTAAAAATACACTCACCATACTACCTGAAAACTACTCCAATGCACATACCATAGATATCAATTAAATTTATTTAAACATGCACTTACTAAGCATCCAGTACATATAAGAGACTTGTCTGTGGCTAGAGACTCTTCTGTCATTATCTGAACTCAGAATGACTCAAAAATATTTAAAATAGAGCCAGTATCCTTCGTTAGCTGAACTCTCCCTATTTGTGCTCAGAAATTCAAGAATCACTAAGCAGTGGAAACTTGTATATACAAAGCACTATAACTTATACATGGTAGGTAGTCAATGAATCTTCACTTAGCTAAATTCTATTTAAATTAATGGTATAAGCAGAAGACAGTATTGAAGTATAAGTCATGCTGAGAATGGTAAATAATCCAGGAGCATAGTTGAGCATAAAATAAGTAATAGGTTAGTAATATACCTGGAAAGGTATATTGAGGTCAATCTTGAAAGGCTTTAAGGCAAAGGAAAGTGGCTTAATGTTTATCTAATAATATTATTTAATTAATAAAGTTGTCTAATAAATGAGGTTTGCCTAATAAATCTAATGTAATGGAAAACCCTAACAGTTTTGATGTGAGTGAAAAACACTATCACACCTATTAATGTTTTTCTGTTGGCACCATGAACTTGAGAAACTGTAAGCAGGGAGATGACTAAATTGCTATTGCAATGACAACACATATCCAAACAAAGATTGCATATAAATGTTTGCAGCACGCATTTTCATTAGATGACTATTCAAAAAACAGAAGTACCCAAATATCCATCAACTGGTCAATGGATAAACAAATTATAGTACAACCATATGATGGAATACTATTATTCAGCAATGTAAAAAAATTTAACTACCCTAATTCAAACAACATGAGTGAACCTCAAAAGCATTCTGCTAAGTGCAAGTAGACCCATACAGAAGTTTACATACTGAATGATTCCATTTATGTAACATTATAAAAAAAAGAGCAGGAGAAGCTGGGATGGCTCAGCAGATTGAGTGCTCTCTTTGCAGCCTTGGGGACTGAGGATTGAATCCCGTCCCCCAGCGCGTGGGGACCTACATGCTGAACTGGGGCATGCCTCCCATGCAGGAGGCCCCCAGCCCAGTTCCTGCCCTGTGTGGCCCCCACCCACCAGTGTGGAACAAAACCGTGTTGAAAACTGATGATGTACAACTATGGAGACTGCTCTAGGCACTTCCTCTTTCTTCTCTCTTTCTCTCTTTTCCTCTGTCTCTCTCTGTCTCTGTCAAAAACAATAAAATAAATCTTTAAAAAAAAGCAAAATCATAAACACAAGAAACAGATCAGCAGTTGACAGGAGCTAGGGAGGGAATTAATTGTACACATTGACTGCCACGTTGTGTAGTGATGCAAATATTCTATATTTTGATCATCCTAATAACTATACACTTGTCAAAATTCATTAAAATTTACACGTAAAAAGAGTAGACCTTATTATATATAAATTATATCTGAAAAATCTAATTTAAAAACGTGCTTTTGCTAGTTCTTGCAGGTCATAAAAATTGTCAAATTAAATCAATAGCAGGGAGAGAGCAAGATGGCGGCATGAGAGGAGAACCCAGACACCTACCTGGGAAGGGACTTATGAACAAAAAGGAACCCACAGGGGAAACCCTGAGAAGCACCCTCAACTGAGAGAACCACACAACGCAGAACAACACACAAAGGTTAGAGGAAAAAGGGGAGAGCGGGAGAGGGAGGGAGAAGGAGCAGTTCGGGGACA
>PVKE010053450.1:0-10041 GCA_004027555.1 Craseonycteris thonglongyai | reverse complement strand
TGAAAAGCTGCAAATGCTCACTAAATAGCTATTGTTTTGTGCTCACTATTTCCATCTTTATTCTTTCTGACTTGTAAAGCAGAATTTGAAGATATTCTCTGGGATATCCAATCAGTTCTCATAAAGTGCATGAGTGCAAAAAAACACTGATAACACAGAGTGACCAATCACAGGAATGCTAATAATTTACAAAATGAATCCATATTTTCTTTTTACCTCACAGATTCCTACTTTGTAATCTTTATGGCCCACCAAATATGGCATTCATTCATTCATTCTTCATTCATTCATCAAACCATTTACTTAGTATCTACCTCTAGAATAATCTAGATTCCATGATTTTAAATTCTTAACTTTCTTGATTGTTATAAATCTGTAATAAGTCTACTGACCTCAAAAAAACATTGAAATAATAATAAATAAGATAATATTTGTAAGTTACTAACTTCAATTGTCCCTACTGAAAATAAAATGTATTCTTTCTCTTACTTAACTTTCTACTTTTATTTATTATTGTAGTGGTTTTAAATTAAAAATTTTCTTTTAAGATTTTGTATATTTTTCCTTTGTTCTTTATCATTTCTAAACCTGGCATAACTGGAGAACTAGAAAGATGCAATATCCCTTTATAAATACTGGGGGGAAAAAAAGAATAAACTAAAAGTTAAATTTCAGAAGAGTGGCAATTGGTGAGTAACACAGGAGAGAGTCTCTGAATCATCACTTTGTGTGAATAATCTATTCAATAAGTGGTACAGTGCTTTAGTAAATAAAGTAACCTTGAATTTCCATTTTCCCATGTTCTATGAAGCACAGATTAAGCTTCCTTTTAGCAGTTAATTATATTTCCTAAAATAACTCTTCAAAGTATATTAAATTTGTAAACTTTTCTTAGTTTCAACAAAATAATAAAAGAAATCATAATAGTTAAAACCTAGTGAGTTCTTACTAAGTTCCAGGAACCATTGTGGGTCCTTTATTTGTATTCATTCATTGAATTCTTCAAATAGTCTATGACATAGTATGGTAAGCAAAATAATACCCCCACCCTCAAATGTTCTCATCCAAAGCCCCCACCCTACTAGTATGTTACTTATATGGCAAGGGGAAGTGAGGCTGCAGATAAAATTAAGGTTGCTAGTCAGCTGACCTTGGGATGAGTAGCATACACTGGGTTGTCAGGTGGGTCCACTGTTATCAATCACAAGGTCTTTTGTAAGTGAAAGAGGGAGATCAGGGGTCAGAGTCAGAGAGATGTTTGAAGATACTAGGCTGCTTTCTTTGAGGATGGACTAGGGCCAAGAACCCAGGAATGTGGGCCGCCTCTGGAAGCTGGAAAAGGCACAAAAATAAAAACAAACAAACAAACAAACAAACAGACAAAAAGAAAAACCTAAAACAGATTCTCCGATGTAGCCTCCAGAAAGAAATGAAGTCCTTCCACTTTTGACCTAATGAGACTCATTTTGGATATCTAGCCTTCAGAACTATAAAACAATAAACGAGTGTTGTTTTAAGCTACTAAATCTGAAGTCATTTTACAGCAGGAATAGAAAACTAACAGATATTGTTCCCATTTTACATACAGAAAAGCCAAAGCACAGATAATTTAAATAACAAATCCAGAGATCACACAGCAAGCAAATACTTTTGCAAGGAATTCAGACCCATGTGTCTGACTCCTAACCCATGGCAACAAATTGAAAGTTAGGTGTATGGTGTGTCACAAGTTCCTAGGAAGCTTACAGAACATAATTAGAAATTGGCTCCCATACATGGAAGAGGTGAAGGCTAAAGTAAGAGGCAGACAAATCCAGATGGGCAGGTGCAAGGTTTAATATTCAAGGGAACCTACGTATGAGAATTGTCCTGGATGACCACAAGAAGTCGTTTTGTGTACCCTCCCACCAAATCTTGAAAGCGCCTTAACTAGGGTCAGTCACCTACACAGGGGGCCTTAACTGAGTTTAGTCAAACCCAGTCTTGATAGTCTCATCACCACATTACTATCTCAAGGCCATGTCCTTGGGCAGCCTCTAGCGTGAGGAAGGCAAGCAGACAGCACATTCCTAGTACAAGGAAGGAGTGGGGAGCCTCCATTGTCTGGAACCAACTCTCCGATCAAACCGACAGTCATATCTTCTTGATGACATTCCCCAATAGACTGGCACATAGCATGCTCTTTCTTTTCTTAGTCTCTATTGGTCCTCTAGCTCTCAGCTCCATTGCCCTCAACAGAGGAAGCCTTACTTGCCTGCACCGATGAGCTTGGCTGCTCCGAGGACACTGCCTCAAGGTAGAAGTAACCACCATTTGAAGCACTTCAATTATGTTTATAACTTTACATTTGCTTGAACCCTTTCTGTCTTTGTCATAAACTGTAAGCCCCATGAGAGCAGGGCAGCAGCTCTCTATTGCCATCTATGTCTGTCTCATGCCAGGTGTAGTTATCCCTTAGCTGTCAACTGAATTTCTGATGTTTAGATCATCTAAATGTGACAAAGTCATGTGACATGTATCAAATTTGTTGAATGTGTCCTTAAAGACTAAAATACATTGCAGCAGAATAAGCAGATGATGGAAAATGAATTGCAAACATTCCACACTTTAGCCCTTGAGTAAATCAACTCCATGGAAATAAAATCAGAGAGAATAAAAGAGCTGTCTCGACCAAGTTCATCCAAGCTATGGCCCAAGATGGCCTTGAGTGCAGCCCAACACAAATTCGTAAACTTTCTTAAAATATTATGAGATTTATTTGTGACCTTGTTATTATGTTGTTCTGTTTTGTTTAGTTCAACAGCTATCTTTAGTGTTAGTGTATTTTTTGTGTGGCCCAAGACAATTCTTCTTCTTCCAATGTGACCCAGGGAAGCCAAAAAGTTGTACATCCCTGATCTAGAAGAAATTTGTTGAAGCATGACAAAAATACTGTATTCATATATATATATATATATATGTTATTGTTTTTTTGCTAAAGGATGCATTTTAGCAAAATGCATTACTCAGTTCTCACAAGATTTCATTATATTGATTAAAGCTTGATACTTGGGGATAAGCCTTAAATCCACTCTTCTAGAAAGCACAGAAGCAAACAAAAACAAACATAGCCAGCATTTTTAATATTTGATTATTTTTCAAGTTAAGGAAGTTTTTATTGGCACTGATTTGTTGAGTCTATGCTTTTTCTAGCCATACAAGTAGGTATTTCTACTTGGTAATAGAACTTTTTAGTCTTTATACTATAGCATTTGCAAAACACATCTACTAAGATTACAATGTTTTATGTGTTTTAAATATATATTTATATTTATATTAATCTGTATCTATAAATCCCTATCATCTATACTGGTCTATCTCTGTCTCTATCATCCCTATCTCTATCTCTATCTATCTATCTATATATAGTTTAATTTACCCAACCTTTTTAGTATAAGTTTTTGCATAGTCCCATCATACACACCTGATTTTCTGCTTTTCTTTAGCACTGTGGTGGTTTTAAATGTTAATAATTTATTTTCACATTTGGCATATTTTTCTGTTTCTTATCATTTTGAAATTTGTATCATTTGGAGAACTAGAAAGATGCTAGATTGTTTGAAATATACTGGATGTAATTTGAATTTAGTAAACCTTTGCCCTAAAGATCTGTGTTGCTAATTACTGAGTCTCTGATCACATTCAATTACTTCTTGTAACTAAAGAGAAGATTCAATTCATTTGCGCATTTTCTGTGGTTTTGAGATTCAGCTCAAAACCAGTTCACAAAGAAAAATAACTGCCAACAATTCTCTGGGCTCCACAATACACTCATCTATGGCAAACTGTTTAAAATTACACTCTGTTACACAATCTTCCTTTCCCAGGAGAATCTTATATTAGTATACTCAAGATTCAAACTCACTAAAATGAAATAAGAATGTTAACTCAGAATTAGAAAGTTTTGAAGTTGTTTCTTCCTCATAGATCCATTCAAAAAAATAAAAATGTCCAAAACATGTTAAAATACCTTTGGTAACAAAGATTTATTAAGTTAGAATATGTACTATAGAGTAAGAAAAAAGATCAGTTTATTTCCTTTGAAGTAGTTCCCTTAGTATGTTCCTCTCTGGTCCCCATTTTATTTATAGGACATGTATGTAAACAATGTATGTTCCAAAGATATGAAATAGCTCCAAGTATGATTAACTGCTGATTGACATATAAGTATTATAGGAAGCGAGAAAAGAAAGATTATTTATTTATTAATTCATTGATCACCTAATTGGTATTTACATCTCCTTTGTTGACTTTCCTTAGAACTTAGATTTATAGATCCAATATCCCGTTTGATGTCTCTATGTACGGACCTAACTGGCACTCCAAACTTAACAAGTGAACTTAAGAATTCTTCGCCAAATCATCCTCTCCTGTAGTCTTTCCCATCTGAGTGGAAACTAATTCTTCCGATTGTTTAGCCCAAAATATTGAACAAACAACACAAATAAAGCACTGTATATTCATCCTTGATTCTTCTCTTTCCTTCACCCATATGTTCAATTTGTAAGCAAACACTACTGGCCCTGCTTTTGAAATATATCCAAATATAACCCCTTCTCCCCACTTTAACAATGACCATTCAGGTCTTTTGCTGGGATTGTTGCACAGGTTCCTGGTTAAAAATCTCCCTGCATCAACCCTTAACCCTCTGCAGCCATACACCCTGTTACTCCATTGCTCACAGCCTTCTAAATTAGGGAGATTATAGTTAATCTAGCACTTACCATCTACCAGACACTGGTCTAAACTCTTTGCAAGTTCTGTAGACTCTCAGTTAACTGGCACCCATGGGGATTGGTAGATGCCCAGGTAAATGTACCCAGTACACTCAAGCAACTGGTTGCTTGAGTTTCAGTTAACTGAGTGCTGGTTGCTTGAGTTCTAGTTAACCGAGAGTTTACTGTATTAATTTACTGAATTCTTAAAATAGTCTTATACTGTAAGCACTATTTCTGTCTTCTTTGTTAGTGAAGAAATGAAGGTACAGGCAGGACAAGCCACTTTTCAAGATCACATAGCTAGTGAGTGGCAGGGTTGAGACTCAAACCCTGACATTCTGGCTTCCAGCCCATGGGTCTTGACTTCTGTGCCTGCTCCCTCTTTCTCACTCTTGGAAAAAACCCAAACTTCCTGATGGTCTGCCAAGCCTGATACGATCTTCCCCATTACCTCAATGACCTCACTTTCTACCAACTTCTCCTTGGCTCACTCAGCCACCCTGGACTCCGCACTGGTCCTCACACACACCAGGCTTCTTTCCATTTTCAGTACTCACCCAGGCTGGTCCTTCAGCCTGAGACATTTCCCCATAGAACATGGAACGGCTCATGCCCTCAGCTCCTGCATGTCTTTCCTCAAATGTCACTTTTGCAGTTACGTAGGATGTTCCTAATCCTCCTTATTGAACATCTTACTAATACATCTAGACACCATTCCAGATATTTAGCATATATTTTACTTTGTTCACCCCTCCTAATAGTTCTGAGTTGATAGAACTACTGGCCTCATCTCACAGATGAGAAAATGAGGCCCAGAGATGCTAAATACCATGTGCAAGGTCATATAGCTGATAAGTGATGAAGTAAGGATTCCAACCTAGAGTCTCTGACTCTAGGGTCTGTGATCCTACACACACACACACACACACACGTGCTCATGTGCGAATGAGTATACCCACACATTCGATGACTAATGAGTAATAAGCAAGTAAGAAAAAAAAATAATTTTTTTCAGAAGCATAGAGCCCAAGCGACAGCGTATCAGGTTAAAGGTGAATGAGAGTTGGAGATTTCAGATTATCAAATTCCAGAGCTACATTTCTCAGATTGTTAGCCGAGGTGCTCCTCCCTCAGAATCACCTGGGGGTACTGGCTAAAAGCACAAATTCCTGGGCTCTGCTCCTGACTTTTTAAAAAGTCTTTGGGGGCCAAGTGCCCAAGGATTTGTATGAATAAGAACTCCAAGGTGATTTTGAAACACATTAAGTTTCTCAAACCACCATCTTGGTAGACAGAAAATAGTTCCATGGACTTCAATTAGTGCACTAAGCCTTACAACCCTAACACAGCATTTCCATAGAAACAACACTTGCCATATATACTTTCCCCATAAAACTTTGCAACTTTGGGCAGCCATCTTGGATTAGATTTGTTGCTTGGTGGATTCCTAGTACCGGTAGCTGGATCAGGGGTTGGCTCACAGAGGGCCAGCAAGAAATCATCATTGAGCGTGTGAAATTCATAGTGACCAAGATGAAATTTTCAATGTTGTAGGACCCTGAGTGTCCCAAGATTTCCATCAGACTTTTCATACAAATGCAGTGTTATCACTATTTCCTGAGGAGTGTGAGCAGATTTGAAAGTATGCTGGCTTCCGGATTCACTGATCTAAGTGGGACTGGAGGCTCTGGCTTTTAGTAGCTGTAGGATGTTAAACAACATAGCCAATCCTCCTGAGCCCCTGTTTTCTTCATCATCAGTAAATTCATCATCACCTCATTTGATGTCAATTCAGGTATTGTGCAGATTTTTAAAATCTTTGAAAAAATAAAGTATTGTTAAGTGAATTAATTATTTTTTATTTCTCAGTTACTTTGAGATACAACTTTTTTGCAAATTTCTAGCTGCAATATTTTGTAGTCTAATTTGTAAAATTAGAAAATAAAATGACTGTTTTAATGATTGAGATGGCATGAGTAATTTACATAGCTATAAAATGTGTTAATGTTATTAATAAGAATAAGACTTAAAAACAAAGGTCTCAAACTTTTAAAAATTTAATTTGTGAAGACATAGAAGTGTAATGAGCATGAAGTTATTCCTACTTAGTGTTTCCTTTTAGAGATAATCATAGCCAAATCATGCAAGAACAACAGTATTGCTTTTCAAAAATCAAATATTGATTTGTTGAGGAAGTCAGCATTAAATGTTATAACTTAGTATTCTGTCACTCAGAGGCATGGCCCAAGCCAAATGACTTTCATTTAAAAACTTTTAGAGTAACAGGTATTTTTCATTCATTATTTACTACAACCTTGATATCTGAACACTGAAACCTAAGAGAAAAAAATCGATTGACTGAAACCACCAGGCCTTCAACACTTCCCCAATTTTGGAAATTTTAGCACAACGCCTCCATCCTAACGTGGAATTTCAGTGATTAAGCAAATCTCTCTCTGAATCTAAAGTAAGGAAAGACTATTCTCTACTTTATTCTTGCTGATCAAACAGATACACAAAAAAGAAGTAACATCGTCTGTTATAATTAAAGCACAGCCAAAAGTGTAACTAGACAAGTGGCATAAGATAGCTTTCCAAATAAAGCACCACACATTCTACAAAATTCTCAAAAACTTCATTCTGATTTTGTGTATAAGTTAAACTTTTTGGAAAGGCATTTCTGTTTCAGAGACAAATAGAAACCTCAATACCTTGAAGTAAGTCAGCTAACTACCAACATCTACCCAACTTGAATAGTTACATGTGCTATAAAAATATCTTGTTTAGGGTTCTTCTTTCAAATTATAGTTATAAAATGAAACCCACCTAATGAAATCAAATTCCAAATTTCCCTCTTTTTTTTCCCCCTGCACAAAAGTTATTAAGAACACACAAAATGTTAGGCAGAAGAGACATTCTAACAAATCATTAAACTGCACATTTTTGTTACAAATGTAAGAGAAAGAAAAATCAACTCTCTGACAGAAATAGTTTTGAAAGCTTTTCTGCAAACAGTAAAACGCAATAGTAGACTCTCGTTCACGCATCTTCATCTAAAGCTGTATACCTCAAACCCTAAATTGTAACCTCCTTCTAGAATCACAATTTAATCAATTTTGGCTGCTTTGCCCCAGACCCCATACCATTATGAGGAGGGTTCTGGGTCTGCTCATTTCATCGTCACTTTCCAGAGGCAAAATTTCGTGGGATGGTTCCTCCTGGCGACGGCTACAAATGTGTGGACAGCTCCGCTGGACCACAGCACGAAAAGCTTGTAGCAGAACAATGCTGGCAGTGCAGCCCATCGCTGCATCCTGGAGCCCACGGAATAACTTCTGTGTTGATGCTATGTTTGCAAAACAGTGGCTCCTTGTCCCTGAGAACAGCCTACATCGCAGCTGCAGCCAGCTCATGCTCCAATCGCTTCCTTGAGCTCTGATCATCTGATCAGAGCCAAATAGCTTGGATGCAGAGATGGGAAAGATTTGATCCACTGCAACTGAACACACTCGGGGATATCAGAGCATTTCGGCCAGAGAGTGTATTTCTCAATTCATTTCCAGAGCATGTTTCCTGTTCATTACAACGACTGTCTTCGAGGCTAGTCCCAGAGGTCTGGATAAAGATATCGTTCACACTCAGACATTCAAATATATCTGTCCTTTTCCAACTAAACAACTGAAAAATCTGACTTCACACTGACATTTTTTCCAAGCCACATGAGTGTCATATAAAGACTAAAAAAAAAATTGTTTTTCATATAAATACTTCCAGAAGGAAATTTTGCTACACACCTCACTTAGTGATTGGGGTTTAACTATTCATAGTTCATAAGCTCCAGAAATATAAATTGTTCGTCCAAAAGCTGGGGTCCACTGAATGAATCATAATGATTTATCAAAAGTATGCACACATTAACCAAACTCATGTGAGTGACACCAGTGTCCCCTGAGATTTCCTCTCAATAGTCTGCTTGTTCTGTTCCCACACATGCAGTTCTGAAGCCTAATACATTTTAATATTTACATAGGCGGCTTGCAGGGCTGAAAATATCTCGATTGCCGAGGTCACTTGGCGAACTGAGGTTACTCAAAGCTGACCTCTTAGAAAAAGCAGCTGTAAAGCATTTTCACATCCTGTCAATACAAATTCCAGCCTTTGGGAAGGACTTTGAGGTCTTTGGTAGTTAAGAGACTACTATTCCCTGACTCGTGCGAGACTAGTTCACTTAGGAGGCAATCTGAGAGATGCTTAGAAATCACGTGACCTGGTTGGAATGGCTTCAAGATCTAATGGTCTGTCGTAACAGAATCGGGCGGCAGGGGATGCTTGCACTAAAAATATCTCACAGAAAATGGATTTTTGCTTACAAATGAGGAAAGTATGAAATCCCCAATAGGATTTTCAATGTCGGGATTTTTCTGGCAAGCTAATCCGTCCACTGTAACTCTGAAAGTCAAAGCAAAAATGTTTTCTTTGGTTTCTAGGCTCTTCAGTATGGAGGAAGTTTGGAGAAGGTTTGTTTTGCTATAAGATGTGGTCACTTGGACCCCGGTATGAAAACTCTCTTTCACAGAAGCCTCTAGCATAATGCTCAATTAGGCATTAATTGTCCAGTATTCTGTCACAACAGAACATCTTTTTAATGAGTATGTTTGCCAGAGAAGTAAATTTTTTTTTTTCTCTTTCTTTTAAGTGGTGCTGGCTGCCAATCGTTTCTCATCTCCCTCTGTTTTGAGCAAACATATTTTAGAGCTGCTGGAAAAAGAAGAAAAAAAATGCTAATGGTGCTGGCCAGTCCTCTAACTCCCTCTGGACCTTTGTCAGAGTGCCCGGGTGCTAATCTAAACCATTTTTATTCCAAACAACTAGGGCATTTACTGAAGAGAGGCAACAATTTAGCCAATGCAGTCTGGCCTGTGTGTACTGACTATGTGTATAAATGGTGTCCAGCAGAGTGGGCTTCCATGGCTACAAATGTGTCTTTTCAAATATGGCTCTTAGGGATTCTTTGTATGTCAGTGCCCACCCGTCCTGCTTACCCTTATGCTCCACGGCGTATCTCTCCAACCATCTCCTTAGGTCCTGCTCCTCTGCTCATGGTGGACTAACCCAAATGCAGGGAGGCACTAACTAGAGGTGCTTAGAAATTCCGCGCTCCAGTCCTAAATAGGGCTGAGTGGGGAGCCATATCCCTCAGTCATGCACATAGCTAGGGGGTGGAGATGCGCTTCACATCTCCAACTTCTTTTTTTTTTTTTTTTTTTTCTTTTTTTTTTTTTTT
>PVKE010053449.1:0-10052 GCA_004027555.1 Craseonycteris thonglongyai | reverse complement strand
TCACAAAAAGACAAATAATGTGATTCCCCTTCTGTGAGGTGCCCAGTGAGTCAGATACATAGAGACAGAAAGCAGAATGGTGGTTACCAGGGGCGAGGGTTGGGCAGTTTAAGTTTTTAAATTTATTTTTATTGTTTTTGACAGACAGAGAAAGACAGAGAGAGACAGAGAGAAGGGGGAGGGCCCAGAGCAGTCTCCATAGTTGCACATCATTGGTTTTTCCACAGTTTCATTCCACAGGTGGGCGTGGGGCTGCACAGGGCAGGAACTGGGCTGGGGTCTCACCCCAGTGAGAACCAAACTGGGGGCACTCCCCAGTTCAGTATATGGGTCCACACGGGCCAGGACCGGGAGTCGATCCTCCATCTTCGGGGCTGCAAAGTGAGCGCTTAACCCACTGAGCAAGAGAAAATACAGGTTATCTATTAACTACTACCCTCTAGTACTAACCTGGATATGCCCAATACCCTAACTCAGCTACCTGATATCACTGAGAAGGCCCCTATCCTCCTGGTCTTTTGCCTTTTATTATGCTATTCTTCCTACTATGGGTGGGTCATTATACGAAGATCAAATGATTAGCAAATGATGGAGACATGAGTCTAACTCAGGTCTGACTCCAAAATTCACATCCTTAACTGTACTGTACTATTGAATTGAATTAAAGAATTAATAGAGGTTGTAGGGTACTGATTATTTTCTATAGATAATCCACCAAGAGAAAGAAACCATAACCACCACCACCACCCTTAACCATTTTCCCCATTAACACCTACAAATATCAACAAACACTGCAAAATAAAGCGCCACATAAAAGGCATTTTTTTCAAGGCTTGCAAACTAAAACTACAGCAGGTAGCAATAAGCATAGTCTGGCAATACATTTATATAAAGACCCTGGTTTCTATCTTAACCATCATTTGGTATCTTATATAAGTTTAGCTTTGGAACATTGAGCTGTTCTTAGCTAGCTTCTAAGCCCGTTGGATTGAGATGCCATTTAGACACACTGTACAGATCAAATGGGTATAATACATGAAGTACAACTCTAGATCTAAAATTGTTACTCAGAAAAATAAACACCATGGAAGTGAAAAATAAAACAGGATCAAATTTTAAAAACTTACTTCAGCCATATTAATATGAGCATTTTCCTAGCTAGTAAATTTCAAACTTTAAAACGAAGCCAAGTATTAAGTCCTGTCACTCGAGACATTTAAAACTCAGAGACATGAAATACCCAAGTGCACTCCTGGGAACCATCCTGCTTAAGGCCCAACAGATGAGCTAAAGAACCCAGTGTCTCATGATCCCTTCAGAGTTGTGTTTCTAGACCTCAGAGAAATATCTTAAGACAAATAATTCTACAAATCCTAGCCTGCCTCTTATCACCTTGTAGAAAATCTCTTTCAGGCAAAAGTGGAAACTCTTATTGGCATACCTTGAATAGTATCTTCCTTTGGAACTTCAGTTTCATCATCGTCATTCAAGCAATAAATGGTTTCTTTTTTTATATCTTCTCTTTGTAAGGTTCTTGCATCCACAATTGTCCAAGACTTTTTAACTTTCCCCTGTACAATCTTACTTCCAAAAGAAAAATAAAGATCAAACATAGAAAGCTAGGATTCCAAACAACAAAGGTGAAAATATAATATACTCTCTGCTTTACAGAAAAAAACCCAGAATAACTATTCTAAATTTTTTTGTTTGCTCTTGCCTATTGTAAAAATTTTTGTTTATTTTATAACTCTATCTACATTTCATTTCCTCCCCCAGGGTACCCACAGATAAATATAAATCACTGTATATACTCAAACACTTTCTATACAAAACACTCAGACTGTCTAATAAGAGTACTACACTACAAAGAAAACCAACTAGAAAGAAGAAGAAATGAGACTATATTCTCAATTCCCAGGGGCAGTATTCTAGGCCTTGATGAAACCCAAAATAAATACACACCTGCCAAGATTTCATGAATGCAAAGTGTGTTTTGGAATTAAATCCCTGAATATACAAAAAAGATGTGAATATATAAAAGCATTTTTTGTATATTTAAATGTTTTAATATGTTTATTTTGTACACGTAATAAAAAGGGAAGGAGAGTCATGTGGAAGCATGGATCAGACTCATATTCAAACTAGAATTTCAACAAATATTTACCAAAAGCAACGTGCTTTTCAAAGTATGCCACTATGTACAAATGTACATGTTTTGCAAAAGTCAAGTTCACAGTAACAAGTTAACACTTTCTGATACTTCAGATACCTTTACTACCAGATCATTAATAATGGAATTAGGTCTAACCAAGTTTTCAAAACTTTGAAATTCTTAACTCTGATAATTTCTGCTATGATACTACAATGACTCAACTTAATGTATTTAATTTTCCTTTTTTTTTTTAAAAAGAGAAAGAATTAGAAAAAGGCCTGGAACTCATGATTATCAATTAATAACAGAGAGAAAGTGGTGGGAATCAACATCCATCAGAAACAATTTGTACAACTTCTGTTCCTAGCATGTCTTTTTCATAAAAGCTAAACAGAGATTATATAAACAGGGAGAACAGTTAGAAAATCAGTAATTATGGTATTGAATAACCAACACATTGGCAGTTCCTTATATAAGCATATTTGTCAGCCAGGTAACATTTCTTTAAAAATGTGGACTTACCACTTACCGATTTATAAGCCACAATCCTTATAGACAAATTGGAGCCAATGGTCAGTTCACAGGACCAGGGTATGGAAGACCTCTCAATTTTCTTAAAGACACACAGTTGTTTCAGACTTTCACTAATAGAGAAAAGTGTATGATAAAAGCAACAATTTTAAATGTTAACTTATGCTAAACGATGAGCTTCATTTTCTAGAATGAGAAGTGAACTGCTGTTGATCATAAAGAGAGGCACAGGAGGGAACGGCAGAATTGAGACAATCACAAGTTGGGAGACAGCCAGGATACAATCCAGTTGGTTTAGGAGGAAGAAGCTGAATTACTTTACTGAGAGGTGAAAACAAATATCTCTGTCTTCCCCTATTCAATCTTGTCTTTCAACTCGGCCAGCTGTTCTCTACATATTTCTTTAGGACCAAGGATATTTTGAGGATATGATGAAATCACATTCATCAGTGAGTTTACACACAATATAAAGGGTTCACCAGTTCCCTGAAAACAGTGGACTTGAGGTTAAGAAGTCCTGTTTCGGATACCACAGGGTGGGCACCAGCCTATTAACATCACTGCTTACAACTTTGCAATTCCTATTTAATTCCAATTCTCTTCAATATTATAAAAGGCATTTGTATGTGCACATAATGCTGAGAGTTAAATAAAGACTTCCCAGGGACTAAAGTAATTTAGCAATCCATAATTTAGTCTTACGGTAAAGCAGAGAACTCTAGGCTTCTTATTGGGGACAAAGAGGGCATCTTGGGGGGTGGCAAACACAATGTAAAGTGTTCGTTCCATCATTTGGACATAAGCCAGTATAAATTCTGTTTTTATCTGGCCTCTAAATCAAACACAACAATGAAGTTTATCAGAGACATCTGGAAACTATTGTAGTCACTAAAATAAGAAACAAAGAAATTAATAATCAAACACATTCAAAGCTTACAGTCCAGACTATGACTGACCCCCTTGGTACAGCTGAAAAACATACCTAGAAAGAGGTAAAGAGAATTATGTGACATGACCCAGAGTTACAGACAAAGGAGCTGTTGGAGACTCCAATTTTCAGAAGTGACAATGAGTAGCAGATACCCAATCTGACATCCTCCTTCCAAAGCTATGGAACACCTTGGCTTTGTGTTTGTTGGGGAATAAGTGGGTCTGAACCAGGTCTAATCTGTCTCATAAGACATTGCCACCCCAAGTATGAGTCATGTCTAAATCCATCATAATGTATACCTGGAAACTATCTAATTGTTGCCAACCAATGTCACCCCAATAAATTTAACATAATAAATAAATAAATAAATAAATAAATAAATAAATAAATAAATAAATAAATAAATAAAAAAATAATAAAACCATCATGAGGTTTGGGTTCTAAAGCCTGGCACCTAATACATACCATTGGGAACAACTGGATGAGCTCTTAAGTAGAAGTGAGCATTCCCAAGCAGAAGTCGAGATCCTCTAGACAGGATAAGCCTCATCCCGTGCTCTGCAGTACAGCTTTCTATGATGACGGAAATGTTCTGTTTCTAAGTGTGCCCTATCCAGTAGGCTATTGAGCACTTGAAATAGTGTAACTGAGGGACTAAATGTTTAATTTTACTTAATTTTAATGCATTTAAATTTAGATAGCCACATGGGGGCACTGTATTGGGTGGCAAAATTCTGATCCACAGCTTCATAGCAGACCTAAAGTAGCTTCCAATTGGTGGGAAAAATATATAGTCAGTAATTTCCCTCCTTGCTATGCTACAGAAAAATAAACTTTTAAAACAGTAACTTGTATTGGCCTATAACTTTTCTTTATGACAGGATGGTGACTATGTTAGTCTAAGACATAAAATGCCACATTAGAAGAAGCCGTGCCCAAATTTGAAAGAGAAATAACTTAGAAACCCGTATCTGCACATATTACAATAAGAACACATATTATGACAAGAAACACCACTTTTCAGGATTGCTCATTGATTCCTTTGCCAACTCTTTGTGAAATTACAATTCAATTTCCAAAATTCCCTATTACCTGTAATTTTTCAAACGTGTCTTATGTTTAGAAAATCAGAGTGTATTGCTTGTCAGTTATAGCTCACCAGAAATATTTTAAAATTGTGGTTGAGAAAAGAAATTAGAGCAGATATACACTAAAGCTACTAAAAAAATTCTAATTGCTGAAACTTTATTTCACTTAAGAACTTTGTTTAAAATGCCTGGATTTTGTTTATTTATTGAAAAACTAGAATTAATTTGCAAACATCAAGTGCTACTATCCCAAAATTTGAAACCACACAAGACATACTGACCCCTCAAACACATACTGTTCTAGATGCTACTGACTCTTCTCGAGTTCTTTGCTCTTAGTAAGTGTATGTCCAATTCCAAATATGAGTAATACGAATAAAGGCAACAGTCTCTAACTAGATGGTGAAAAAAGCAGTTTGTTTTGTTATATGATACTTCAGGGATTTCATATTTTATAAGTCATTTTGTCTTTACAAAACCTACATAAAATAAGGATGTAAATTCTTTACATTTGGTATTTTTTTGTTTGGTTTGGTAAGACCAAATCATTTTGTGACTGAAAATTTATTTTAGATTTATTTTATTGTTTCTTTTTTATTTTTATTTTTTTTGACAGAGAAAGAGAGAGACAGAGGCAGAGAGAGATAGAGAGAAGGGGGAGGGCCCAAAGCAGTCTCCATAGTTGTACGTCATCAGTTTTCAACATGGTTTTGTTCCACACAGGTGGGTAGTGGCAGCAGAGGGTTGGAGCTGGCCTGGGGGCCTCCTGCATGGGAGGCACGCCCCCTCGAGCCAGGGGCCAAACTGGGGGGCAAGAGCCGAACTGGGGGCCTTCCACATGGGAAACACACCCCAGTTCAGAATACGGTGGCTGGGGCTGGGATTCGATCCTCAGTCCCCAGGGCTGCAAAGTGAGCGCTTAAACCCGCTGAGCCATCCCGGTTTCCCCGAAAATTTATTTTAAAAAGTCACTATATTATAGTATATAAACCTAAATCAGAGGATAAGAGGATATTGAATATCTCAGATCTGCCACTTTTTATAATTAGGAAATTTTTTGTATGTACATTAAAAGGAAGGACCTAAAAAATGTGCCCCAAGCTTGGAATAAAGGAGAAATCTACTACCTCGTCTTTTACATTTTGACTTGTTACCTATTGTGATATCTATATTTCCAAACTTACTGACATAGTCCTGGATATTAAAAATAAATCTTATGCCACCACACACATTAAAAAAAAAGAAATTAGGGGCTAGTGCACCATTTTTTTTTTTTAATGAAAATCTGAATATTTATTAAAGAATAACTGCTAATTCAAGAGTGGCCCAGAAAATATATAAAATAAAATAAAATTAGGAAGCCTTCTGTTCAAAGGGATAACTAAGGTTTTCACTCCTTACCTGAAAGAATAGATTTCATCCAGCCCATCTTCACCTTCCAAAGACATCATCACCCTTTTCACCATCTGAATACCTTCTTTTTGCTGCTCTGTAATTTCTTTTAAAGGAAAAGAGAGTCCATGGTGGTCTGAGAGCAAGTTGCCATCTCCTCTGTCACCCGTTCCATCTTCCTTGCTAATTGAGAAAGGCAAACTACCAGGAAAAAATTAGCAGTAGTTAGAAAACAAGGTCTAAAGCCAGATATTAAACTGGGCCCCAAGCCTGTGACCATCTGTCACTCACCAGCAATGAGAAAACGGCTTGCTAGTCACCTCTGGAGATTTAAATTTCTCATCTGTCCATTGATACTTATCTACCTTAGCCAATAACCTATTGGTATCAATTAGCTGAAATTTCTTGGATTTGGTAAAAAGGGAAATGTATTGGCTACATAACCAAATAACTGAAAGGGTAGGGTTGCGCATGGCCTTAAGATGACACTCAGCATCTCAATCAGAATTATCTGACCCTCTCTATCTCCATATTGAGTCATTTGCTTTCATGCTGGCTTCATTTCCTTACACAGGCTTCTTCCACATTGCCTGTGAACACACCTCAGCTCCCATTCCCAACTCCACTAACAAAGAGAGACCAAGTATTTAAACCTATATTCTCAAAAAAAAAAAAAAAAAAGGCAGGAATCAGGGGTAGCCTGGGGGCCAGATCTAGAAGATACCAGCCTTTATTCAAGCCATGAAGTGAAAGTTTAGGAAGAAATGCTTCCTAGAAAAAGGCAGGGTGATATCCTAGGCAGACAATAATAAATAAATAACTGCCCACAAATATTCCTCAAGGTTATTAGAAAGATTAGAGAATTTGTATAAAATACTTAAAACTCAAATAACGTTATCATTACTATTATAGATAGAAAATTCCTCTACAGAAATCAGGTACTTGCTAGAAAGAAGTAAAATCAATTTTGTTTTTATGTTTCACTTGAGTTATTTGACTGAAATGAGACTAGAACTAGATTAGAATGACCAGTTCTGGGAATATTCAATAATCAATAAACAAACTGAAAACTAAACCAACCAAATACATTTTATGACAATACTAGAGTAAATACTCTGGCACTTTACACTTTCATGTAAGCAAAGGTTGTCAACATGCAGACCCATGGGCCACACGCAGCCCAGGACAGCTTTGAATGTCGCCCAACACACATCTGTAAACTTTCTTTAAACATTATGAGATTATTTTTTAGTTCACCAGCTATCATCAGTGTTAGTGTACTTTATGTGTGGCCCAAGACAATTCTTCCAATGTGGCCCTAGGAATCCAAAAGGTTAGACACTCCTGATGTAAACAATCTCATTTAAATCCTTTTATTAGGTGGATAGAGATTTCTTCTGTTTTCTAAAAAGAAACCAATGCTACAGAGATGAAATAATTTGGCCAAAGCCACATAACTAATAAGTCATGAAGCAAAGACTCAGGCATCTGATCAAAAGGGCAACAACAGTCCTTCTTCCATGTAGGATATCACTTTACTTTGTCCCTGGAACTGAAACAACTGAATTCAGCAATCTTTCCAATTCACTCAGCATCACCTGCTGGTCACCCTTAGGTGGAGAGTTATTTTTAACAAGTTTCCTTTGTCATTTATTTGCTATAATAGGGCTTCATATTTTCTTTTTTTTCTATGTATACTGTGTGTGACAGATTTGCAAGTCCTATATTAGCTATTAGATAAAGAGCTTCCAGGGAGCGGGTTATGGCAAATAGGGTTTGCATCAGTCCATTGCTTTTTCCATAGCATCAACCAGGACGAAGGAAAGAATGAAATGAAAATGAGGAGTCAGGAAGTTATCCTGGAAAACAAAGTTACAGTAACACTTCTGCCTACCCTGCATTTAACCAGGAATAAACTTTCTCAGTAGGAGAAACTAAAAACTAGGTCCAAGGAACAGGCCTGTTCAGAACACAGCACTCCTCTGACCTGCGGGCATTTTTTTTAGTCCACCTAGAACAACCAATCATACCAGGATACACCAAACAATAAAACCAAAGCTCTCTTTTGTATGCTAGAGGTTTGTGGCACAGGGAGAAAGCATATTAGCCAAGAAAAAAATACAACCAGTCAAATAACAAGCAGAAGAAAAAGCTGTTTCCCTCTTTAGCACGCTTTACAGTATTACTCATACAGGAAAAAAGTAGCTCTTTCCAATGACAATGATGGAAGTGCAGTATATTTCAGCCACATAAAGGCATCCTGAGATTATGAATAGGGAACAGAAGCCGAGCTAGGCTTTTGAAGTGCTGAGAAAAACCTCAACTCAATAAGGAGAGAAGTGTCTCTTTAAAAGCACTTAATTTCTCTGAAGTACCATCTTAAGAAGTACCAGTATGATGGGTTATTCTGAATTATTTTCTATAGTTCTACAGAGAGGAGATGCCCCTCAGCAGCTCTAAGACGTACATGCATGCAAGAGAAATGCTTACCTCCCCATGGCAGGCATTTTAAAGCCAAAGGCTTATAGCTCTGAGCTGAAGGCTTCTCAGTATAGCTTTCTGTCTGAAAAATGAGTGTCCCCAGAAGCCTAATTCTTTAACATCCTATACTATCATTCTGTTTTCAACAAAAATAGCACAAGAAAATGTAGGTTTCAGACACAGCAGGATTAGTGTAGTGAAAAGAAGTTTCGATTAGGGACATAAGATAAAGAAAGGAAATACAGATACCTAGAGGGTAAATTCTAGTTACCTACTAGAGAGGGGCTCTCTCACCAACAAACTGTGAAATATATTATTCCCTCCTTCCCAAATCTGTATATCTCACTTCTAAATACACATAGCAAATTATATTTTATACGTGTGTGTATCCTTTAGATCTGAAAAAGAGTTAAAAATAAGCACTGTAAGTATTTAAAATTTGATTCCCAAGTTGACATTCTTCTCTACCCTACAAACATCTACTGTAAGACGCAGTTCTCTAGAGCTGTTTAAGAAAAGCCACCACCAATCTGGTCATGGTTTGGGCAAGTTCTCTGTGTAAGGAGGGATGCACTGAATGTCCTCAAAGAATTCCTCTAATTCCTCAATTCTTTGAGACTAAGAACAGTGAATGATTTGCTACTGAGCTGAATTCCTATATTTTACTGTGATTTTCATTCCCTGGTCACCAAAAATCAGAAGAGTTCTTGGAACGAAGAGAGTAAGCACTGAATATTTGCTGAGGTCAGTCATCCAACAGATTCAAACTCAGATCAGAGAGAACACTCCTGGGAACCAAGCTCTCTGTAAAGGGGCCCCGCTCACTGCATTATGAGGGCACAGGACTGGTCTACAAACATTATTCATATGGTCTTACAAGAATTGCAGGGAGATACTAGATTTCTTCAAGTTATAAATTATTGTATCCAGCTGATCTTTGCTGAATGGGCTGCTGAGGTCAGTGAAGACTTCAATATGCCTCTTCTCAAACTTCTTTCCTCTGAAAGAGAGAATTACCACATTAAGAAATCATTCTCCAAAATTATTTCCAACAAATTTAAATACACTTGGTTCTCTAAGAAAAAAAAGGCTAAGAAATGAATCTGGATACAGTTAACAAATGTGATTACCTCTGAGAAGTCCATGTATTACTGATGCTCAGCTAAGTTCCTACTGAATATAAAATCACCTGGTTATAACTCATATTTTTAACATCTTAGGCAGTATTTCTAAGCATTCTGGAAATATCGTGTCTCCAATTTCCTGACTATAACTTCAGTTAAATATGTGGTCATTATTATTGAAAAGGATGACTTTCCAGCCTCTGCAAAGGCAGAATGTAAACAAGGAGCTATCCCAGTGTTCTGAAACTTCAGCCTCACGGGTTTCACGGTCTAAACACGCTGGTCTGACTCTGCTCACAGGGCTAGTGGCAGGATTTTTGCAAAGGATTTACAAAGATTAAGAAATGATAATA
>PVKE010053448.1:0-10042 GCA_004027555.1 Craseonycteris thonglongyai | reverse complement strand
GGCTTTTTGAAACCCAGCCAATGGAGTCTCTGTATGAAAAAGTTTCATTAATGACTGACAGTGAAGAAATTCATAAGGGAGATGTCAAAGCCTGTACTTGGCTCTTTGAAACTCAGCCACTTGATACTATAAAAGTTGACTCAGAAGCAACAGTCAAATTGCAAACTGTTAAACAGGAGGAGATCCAAGGTGGGGATGTTCGTACAGCCTGTTTTCTTTTTGAGACAGAAAATTTGGACAGCATACAAGGAGAAGAAGGAAAGGAAATCATGGCTGTGCAAATGGATATCCAAGCTGGAGATGTCTCTAGCATGCGGCATAAATTTGAAAACCAGTCCTTAGATACTATAAGTTCCAGTTCAGAGGAAGTTTTGAAAAAGATCAAAACCCTGAAGACTGAAGATATCCAGAAAGGCAATGTTTTAAATTGTAGGTGGCTTTTTGAAAACCAACCAATTGATATGATAAAAGAAGGCCAAGAGGGTGATGAATTAGTTAAGACAGTAACAGACTTACAAGGTGGGGATGTAAGAAAGGGGTGCTTTATCTTTGAGACATTTTCTTTAGACAAGATTAAAGAAGAATCTGACAATACCAGCACCAAGGAACCAATTACTGAAGAAGTAGTAAAGGGTAATGTAAAAAACTACAGAATGATGTTTGAATCCCAGCCACTCTATGCAATTCAAGACCGAGAAGGTTATTATCATCAAGTGACAACAGTTAAAAAGGAAGAGGTAATTCATGGAGATGTACGAGGGACAAGGTGGCTTTTTGAAACAAAGCCGTTAGACTCAATTAATGAATCAGAAAATGTGTATGTTATTAAATCTGTCACACAAGAAGATATTCAGAAAGGAAACGTTAGTTCTGTCCGATACAGATTTGAAACACAGCCACTAGATCAGATTTCAAGAGAAACATGTGGTATTGTGCCCACTGTAGACTGTATTCAAGGTGGGGATGTAAAGAAAAGTAAACAACTATTTGAGTCTGAAAGTTTTGATAAGAATGCTTATATAAGAACAGTAAGTGTTAATGAAATACAGAAGGGCAATGTTAAATCATCTACTTGGCTATTTGAAACCCACACTATAGATGAGCTGAGAGGAGAAGAGTCAGAATATGAAAATATCAAAACAGTCACTCAGCAAGATCTGCAGAAAGGTGATGTTAAACAGGCAGTGTGGCTTTTTGAAAATCAAAGTTTGGATTCTATTAAGGAAGCAGATGAAAGCATCACAAAAACCACCAAGGAAGAAATCCCTCCTTCTGATGTCAAAACAACAACCTGGCTCTTTGAAACTACACCCCTTCATGAATTTACTGAAAATAGGGTAGAAAAGGTAGAAATTATTGGCAAGAGCATTAAAGAAACCTTAGAAGAACTCTACTGTCAAAAAGTTATAGAGGCTCCTGGAATCATCATTGAAGCTGATGAAATTGGGGATGTTCGAATGGCAAAATATAAGCTAATGAATCAAAAGTGTCCTGAGATACAGAAAGAAGAAATTATCAGGGCTGATTTCCAAAATATAATGGTGAGTCTACTTTCCAAAAGAAATTGTACAAGAAGAGAGATTTTGGTTGGTGAAGAAGAAAGGGGAAATGTTAATCTGACCAAAACTCAATTATTAAACAGATCAACAGAATGTTACACTGAAAAAGAAGAGATAGTGAGTGGTGATGTACAACAAGCAATAAAAAACCTGCTCTCTGAGGAAAGATCTGTAAAGAAAGGCATTTTAATTCAGGAGGACGAAAGAGGAGATATTAACATGACCATCTACTGTCTTCTTCATGAAAATGCTGGTGACACAATTGAGCGTGAAGAAGTAATAGGGGGTGATGTAAAACATACCATTCATAATCTGCTATCTTCCATATCAAACAATAAAGTATCTGAAAGGGCTAAAATTGATGCCTCTGAGAGGGGAAATGTTCAGTTTTTCACAACATGCATAGAAACTGGAGCTTTGGATTATCTCAAACAACTCCAGACAGGGTCCAGTGAAATACTAGCAGCTGGAAAACAAGAAAGAGAGGAAGAAATAATTGGTGGTGATGTAGAAGGCACAAAACTCTTACTAAAGAAAAGACAATCTCAGGTAGAACATACTATTAATGAAACTGACATCATCCCAGGGGATGTGCATAATACAGTTAAGGTTTTTATGACAGAGCCTCGGAGTATATCTTGTAAGACACCCAAAGAAGAAATTATAAAAGGTGATTTGAAATCAGCCTTTAATTCCCTCAGCCAGGCCATAAATCAGAAAACTGTGGCTAAAACAGAAGAAATTATAAAAGGTGACATGCTGGCCACACTCAAGTCACTTAAGGAATCAAGCCACCAATGGAAAGAATCTGAACAGCCTGATGCCACCCCTGGTGATTTTGAGAAAGCTATTGAGTGCCTGGAAAAGACAGCAAAAACAAGGACAGAAATCCTAACAAAGGAGTTTATCCGAGATGACCTTGAAACATCATTAAGGAAGCTGAAAGAAACACAAAGAGCTTTCAAAGATGTAGATAACAAAGGTGTAGACAAAGAACACGTGCAAGCTGTGGTGGTTGGATCCTCACAGGAGCAGAAAACAGAGGTCCATCAGGTGACTGTCCAGACAGGCAAAAAAAGTATTCTTCAGCCAAGACCAGGGCCACTTAAGCCAGCAGCCAGGTGGCAAGAGGGAACAGACACTCTTAACCAAACCATAGGCAAATCTTGTCATGAAAATTTAATAGAAGAAAGAACTGGGATTAATCTTCCAAAAGCCCCTAAAGGCACCATAAAGATTGTTGTAGATCGTGAACAAAACAATGATGCTCTTGAGAAAAGCCTTAGAAGACTATCTAATTCACACCACAAAGCTATTAAAAATGTGTTGGAATCAGGGGACAGAATGCATGCCTTGACTGATAGCACAACAGAGCAGCATCTTAGAGATGAACACTTGAGCAGACAACTGATTTCAACTGTGTCAGTGAAGGAAACTCTAAAAAGTAAGGAATCACAGACAGTGAGAGAAAAGAAGGATGCTTTCTTTAACTCTACCCAGTCTCTTGATAAGACAGTTGGAAAGCAACAGACTCAACCTCACAAACTGAGGAATGACCACCAAAACACTGAGTCTGTCCCTGTGAAGACTTTTAAAAATAGCCAAAACACTAAAATAGCAACAGATATGCAAAGCTCTAAGCCCAGGCCAACCCAGGGTCCAGTCAAAAAGATAGTTGGAGAAAATTCTGATGTGTCAGGGGACTTTCAGAAGCAAACTTTGTTAAAGCAAGAGATGCAATATTCTCATAAAGATATAAAGAAGAAGAATGTGAATCCTCAACCAGTGTGGCAGACTTTGCCTATAGATCAGGACATACCAAGTGTAACAGAAGTAAAAGATTCCCAAAAAGGCTACAATAAATTTAAAACAACCAACAAAAAGCAGAAGGCTGATGTTCATCTGAATAACCAGGACTTTCTAATGAAGACAAATACTTCCAAAGACTTAAAAATGGCAATGGAAATGTCCTTTAGTCCAGTGAACCCTGAAAATAATGTCAAAGAAAGTGAGTGCTCTCTTCCACCTCCATCTCCACCTTCTCCTCTACCTTCCAATGCATCATCAGAAACAGAATTTCCTCTTCCTCCTCCACCTCCTTTAATAATGTTGCCTGAAAAAAATGAGTTTCCTCCCTCACTGTCCACAGAGAAGATAAAGGCTGAATTTGAAAAATTTTCAGGCCTGCTGCTTCCTCCACCCCCAGAAGAGGAGAAATCTGAAAGAGAATGTCTATCAATGTTTCCTCCACCACCTCCTCCTCCAACTCCATCTCTAAACCCAACACACCTCCTTTCCTCCTCTGCTCAAGAGAAGCACCGTAGAACCTACGTAAGTGAAGCTTCCCAAGAAGAAGCTTTAAGCTCTCAGCAAACTCATTCTCAGGCAAAAATTATAGCTGGGAAATCAGGAGTACGTCTGCCACCTCCCACACTACCCAAACCCAAACTTCCCAAGCATATAAAAGATAAAATATATCATGGTTCCCCAAAAGTTGAATTGCAAAATTCCCTGGTAGATATAGAATGTGAAATTACTCCCTCACAACATCAGGAAAAAGTAACGATGGCGACTAGCAGTGAATACATAGAGACAGAGCACAATATATCTAGAAAAAGTATTGATGAAAGAAAACAATTACCTACGGACACTACAAGGTCCCTCTCACAGACAGTTCCAGAAACTTCACCACCCAAGGAAAAAGAAGGAAAAACACCTTTGGTAAAATCTCACTCATTTCCTGTGGGTTCAAGACAACAAAGTCCAAAACCTTACATAAGAAAATTCAAGACACCTTTAATGATTGCTGAAGAAAAATACAGACAACAAAAAGAAGAGCTTGAGAAACAGAAACACAAGAGTTCTTACTACAACATAGTCAAAAAAGAATGCAAGAATCAAAACAAATCAGAACTGGAAAAGAAAGGACTGTTACAAAAAACAAATGAGGAGGTTTTCCTACCTGAAACAGATTCAGGTGTCAATGTGGCCCAACCCAACCCAGACTCTCAAAGTCATTGTCAGACACTAGGGTTATGTATGGATAACCAGCTTTCCACAACACCAGCAGTAACAGTTGCTGCCAAGAAGCTCCAACAAGTTCTAGCAGCCTCAGAAGACAAAGATACTGTGAAAAAGGAAGTTTTACAGAGCTCAAGGGACATGATACTATCTAAATCAGCTTGTGAAAGTAAACAGAGTAACCAAGCATGTAATGTACAACAAACACAACAGAAGAAGTATCTGGAGCAATTGCACTTTCCCCAAAGCAAACCAGTCTCCCCAAGTTGCAAAGTTGGAACCATCAAGCTTCCAACTCTAGATCATAAATTAAATGAAACAAACCACAGCTATGAAAGCCATAAAAAGCAATCTGAAGTTAATATTCAAACTATTACCAAACAACAGTACCAGGAAACTGAGAAAACTGAAGCAAGCACTGATTATAATAAGCAATCTGTGGCTGAAAAATATAATAAATTACCTAAGGAGAAAAGAGTAACAATAAAATTACCTCCAGGACCTGCAGGGAAAAGCCATGAAAGTAAGCTCAATATAATTAATGACAAGCAAAGAGAATCTAGAGAATCTGAGAGTGGAAAATTTCCAGGAAGTGAAGAAGCAATTGAGGGCACACCAGTGATTGGTTCAAAAGGAGGGAGACTAATAGTTGAAAGAAAACAAGAACATTTGAATCAATCAGAACAGAAGGTAGTCACGCAAAAGGTTACTGATACTCATCTTGATTCACAGACTGAGAGTTTTCAGCAAACACAAATACAGACTTCTGAAAGTCAGGTTGAACATAAAAAATTGCCCCAGTTATATAATAATCTTCAGGAAGAAAAATGTTTTGGAGTCCACGGCATACAACAGAAACAAGTTTTTTCCAATACTAAAGATTCAAAGCAAGAGATTGCACAAAACAAATCTTTATTTTCCTCTGTGAAAGAATCCCAGAAGGATAATGGAAAATGTACTATAAATATATTGGAATTTTTGAGAAAACGTGAAGAACTACAACAGATTTTGTCTAGGGTAAAACAGTTTGAAACAGAGCCAGATAAAAACAGCCTTAAAACATTTCAGACACTGTTAAATATTATTCCGGTATGGCTACTAAGTGAAGAAAAAAGAGAATATGGAATTCGAATTGCTATGGAGAATGACATAGAAAAAATCAAAGAAGAAATAATGTATATTAAAATTCAAGCCGAGGATATGCTTGTGTCCTGTGAAAGTATAATTCAGACAGCCATGATAGCCTCCAAAGCAGGAAAGCAGAGAAATAAACCTACTGGTCTTAACAAAACATTATCTAAAGTGTCTAATGTTAATGTCAGCTGTAATAAAAACAATGAACAAAAAGAAAATACCGTGACAGAAAAAACACACCACCACCAAGTAGCAACCCATCATGAAACAAATGCTCATAATCATGTGAAAACCCATCAGGAAATTAAACTAGATGATGGTAAGATTTCTCCTCCTTCCTTAAAAACACGGTCACCATCACCAACTTTTATAACAATTGAGTCTACTGCTCGGCGAACAGAAAGCGCTACTAAGGATGAGCCTTCTCAGACCTCTAAAAACGACAGTATTGCTGAACTGTCACCAAGGCCTGTGTCACAAACATCTAGAATTCACAGAGCAAATACTTGCCCTTCTCCACCCAGGAGTCGCTCTGAACAACTTGTCAAACTCAGAGACGCCACTGCAAAGTTATCCAGAGGGACAATTCCGTGTTCATCAGGAACCCCAATCCCGATTGTAGAGAAGAAGTCTGAGATCATCACGTCTCCTGCAACCCTGCGTCGCCAAATTAAAATAGAATCTCGTGATAGGACCTCTCCCCCTACAATAACAATACCTATCAGTGTAAATCATGTCGACAGTAGCTCCTTCAGAGAATCCATGGCAGCTCAAGAGGAACTTAGGCAAGTTGAGAAAAGGGCGACTTACGTTCACAAAGATGGAGTAAATTCCACCATGCGCATTGTGCCAGACACTGAAAGTTTTGACTCAGTCGAAATAATCCACAAAGTGGAAGGGCCACGTCTGTCAGAGCACGCGCAGAGATATGAAGCAGCCAACCGAACTGTTCACATGGCCGAAAATTTCATGAATGACCATGAACATGAAATAAACAGATGGTTCAGGGAATTTGAGGGTGGCCCAGTTTTTGAAGCCAAGTCAAATACAAGCGTTTATGTAAATGGAGAAGGAAACCGTAATGTAAAACAAGAAACTCGTACGTTTTGTAAGGAGGAATTTGGATTGACATCTTTAGAAAACACTAGTTTTACAGGCTTTTCTTGCAATCGTCCTGAAGAGATGCAAGAAAACATTCCTGGTAAGCAGCCCAGTGTATGCTCTGAAACAAAGTCCCTCAGTGAACATTTCTCAGGTGTGGATGCATTTGAGAGTCAGGTTGTTGGGTCGAAGATGACAGTGTCTTCATCACACAACTCAGAAGCTGGCAAATCTGGCTTTGACTTCAAACATGCCCCACCAACCTATGAAGATGTCATCGCTGGGCATAGTTTAGATATTTCTGATTCACCTAAAGAGCTCAGGAGGAATTTTCAAAAGACATGGCAGGAGAGTGAAAGAGTTTTTAAAAGCCTTGGATGTGCGACCTCAGATGAGATGAGAACCACCTTCCAAGAGGAATCTGCATTCATAAGTGGTAAATAAGCTTGCGAAATGTGAAGGAATAACCCTTTTAAAGGCACGTGTTCCGTAGTTAAGACACAGTTAAAAGAGTGTGTGGTGTAACTAAACAACATAACCAAAGACTAACAGCTTTCTCTGGTTGCCAATGCCCTTACGTTTATGCTTGCTTTTACTGCTTTCCTTTCACAAAAGCATTTAATATGATTCACCTGCACTGTGTGAAAATAACGAATACTGTTATATATATAGATGATTGAGACCAACATTTTTCAAGGTAAATAAAGCTTTGGATAAAGCAACGAATATCAACAAATATAATAATTGTTATTTTGACAGTATCAATGACTATATGTAACTATATGTTTATTAATAATTGTACACCCATAGCACATTATTAATATTCCTTATCAAAAGTTATTTCACTCACTTGTTTAAGATAATATTAGATAATATACCTTGACCTATTATTGACATACTTTTTAATGGCCAGACTTAAGTGGCATTTGCATTTGAATTCAATACAGGCTGGTAATAATCTAAGAAATAATTTATACTCATGATATGTGCATTAAGGATTTTTATTGATTGGTATCTCTAACTAAAGTGTAGGTATGGAATTGGTCCTTTTGTATATTTAGTTATTGTTATTGAGTTGAATGGGGTGAGCGTTCTCTAATGCCACTGAATTTTTTTCTGTAACTTTTTTTTTTCACCTTTCTAAACACTTGATTGATAGTTCAATTGGTCTCATTCACAGATGAACATGGATAATACATTTAAAAAATTCCATTATATTTAGTAGAAGGGAAATTTAAAACATATGACATCAGCACATTAGCAAACAGCTCATTTATTTATATTACCTTACATTTCACAATTAATGAGGCTTCACAATAAAATGATTTGACATAATTAACAGGCATCATTAATGTAATCCATTCTTTTAGAAAGACTGAAAGAAATAGCAAGCCTAAAAATAAAACTGTTGAAACTAATAGCTATGCCTCTATCATATTTGCAACATATGTGTTTAATGGGTTAATATGGTTTCTTAATGTGCTTGCTTCTGGCATAATTAAGCAAAACTGTCTAATTTCAAATGATCAATTTCTGTTAAGGCAGCTAAAAACATACAGAGGCTACAAAAAGATATTAAATATAGAAATGTTTCCTCTACTAGAGCCAAATAAACAAAAGAGATCTCTCAGTAGTCTAAATTAAGTCTGGAAGCATTGGAGTATACGTTATTTGTATACAAAAAAAAACAACCTTAAGCTTCTATGCTTTTATGTATAACTAATATGAAAGCTAAGTTATTTTCATTGGATCATTGTGAGGATCAAAACAACACAAAGGTGAGTTTTGAGCCACTATGCAAACACTGGTTAGTAATATAACTACTATTAATATTATTCATAGCAGCTAGCGTTCACATGAGAGCAGCAGCGTGTGACTGTAGGTACTTTAAAGCAAGAGAAGAGGTAGACAGACTATAAAAGGCAGACGTACAAATGCAAAAGCCCTAAAATCTAAAACCACATAGATAGAGGACAAATGACCCTCAACCAAGCAATGTAATCAGTAGTCTCATTGGATTCAAGTTAAGAATTGGTGTAATAGAGCCGACACTAAATCATTCAAGAAACTTTTTAAGAAATACAGTGTCCTTAGCTGAAATGTTATGCACATATTTTAGAAAATCTCCTCAGAATGCTTTGAAAAATAAAAAAGCTTTGGACCAAGTTAGGTGTGCACCTTTATACATATGGCAAGTTTAGTTATCTAATACAGAGGTCCCTAACCTTTTTGACACCAGGAACCAGTTTTGTGGAAAACAATTTTCCATGAATGGGGAAGGGCGGTGGTTTGGGGACCATTCAAGTGCATTACATTTATTGCACACTTTATTTCTATTATTATTATTATTATTACATAGTAATATATAACGAAATAATTATAGAACTCACCATTATAAAGCCTGCCACCAGATATAGCTTAATTGTCACCTAACACTCACTCACTGATAGGGTTTCGATATGGGTCTGCAAGCAGTTGATTTATTATGGTCCCTGTGCAGTCAAACCTCTCTGCTAATGTTATTCTTTATTTGTAGCTGCTCCCCAGCACTAGCTTCTCTGCCTCAGCTCCATTTCAGATCATCAGGCATTAGATTCTCGTAGGGAACGTACAACCCAGATTCCTCACATGGGCAGTTCATAATAGAGTTCATGCTCCTGTGAGAATCTAATGCATTGTCTGATCTGACAGGAGGCAGAGTTCAGGTGTTAATGCCAGCGTTGGGGAGGAGCTGTAATTACAGATGAAGCTTCCCTTGCTTACCCACCACTCACCTCCTGTTGTGTGGCCTGGTTCCTAACTGGAGGGTGGGGATCCCTGATCTAGAATTATAAGTGCTCCCAGGACTACACATGACTGAGTTTACTATATATTCTTTTTAATGTATTAAAGCAAATGAACATATTGTATGTATACAGTGATACCTTGGAATCTGAAGGCCCCAAAACTTGAACAACTTGGAATACGAACAAAAAGAAAAATCAAACAAATTTTGCTTCGGAATCTGAACGCTGCATTGGAATCCGAACACCAACACATTGTTCACATGGGATGTGTCGACTATACGGCCCATAGCTTTATCCAAACATCGACTCATCTTGGAACTCGAACGTTTTGGAACTCAAACAGAGTTCTGGGATGGTTTAAGTTCAAATTCCAAGGCATCATTGTATATATATCCTTAAATAAAAAAGTCAGCTTGCAGAATGTATAAAATAGTAGGTACA